>CAKNYM010044137.1:16035-107505 GCA_932195095.1 Andricus curvator
ACACCATCCTTCTTTTGCCTACGCGAAATTTCACGTCAAAATTTCGTTTGTGCCAAAAATGACAGATGTTTACAAATGAAGGGTTAAAATGAGCCCAAGTACTTAAAAATGTAAATTATTTCCAAAGTTATTCCAATTTTTCAAAACTAGCGACATTATTAAATGTTTATTATTTTTATTTTATTTATCACTTTATTTAAGTTTCCATTACACTTACATTTACAGAAAATGTCGAGGTATTCGCCTGATTTTTTTGACTCGTTTCTATTCATTTTCAACAAAAAAGAAGAAGTCAAAGTTAACTGTCGTGAAATTGCCACTGTTCACCGTGTTTGTGTACCTTCATGCAACCGTAACTTTATTTATAATTAATCTATGACGAACCATGAATGGAGAATTTGTTCACAATAAAATGATCTTTACCGTGAACTTTGTTACGTTCTTTAGCGATATTTTTTCACTGACTTAATCCAACTTTTGTAGAAAGGTCAACATTTTTGAAACCTATAGTAGTACTGATTTTTGAAGTTTCAACAAAATTGTTCATTCTGTTTATGGGAGAAAACCTTTGCTGATATTAGGAATACTATAGTACATTATTTGATATATTTGTTCATGTCTTTGAGACGCATTGAAAGACTTCTTTACAAACCTTCCATGAGCGCTTATGATCTAGAAATACCGATTTATAAATTTAAGTAATATATTTCTTATTTTATTTGCATGAGGAAAACTTTTTTAATATTGGGAATTCAAGAGTACTGTATATGATGTATTTTTTCGGGTCCTCGAGATGCATCGATTGACCGATTGAAGAAGATTTCATAATCTCTAATGAACTACCAATACCGTTTTAAACATTTTAAAACCGAATGATTTACATGATTGTCTTATACAACATCTCCTTCGCTTAGTACGTCTCTGAAGATGTACTTCATTCTTTTCTTGCAACATTTTGCTTGTAATATGCCAGTTAATTATTTGCTTCTAATTATAATTCAATGCTCTTAGCATGTAAACGACTATTTGAGATTCAATTCGATTGCTGTTTCTTTTTGTTGTGACGTGGCCATAAAAATTACCTACATGTAAAGGGACAAAATATACTACCAGGCGATAGTTAACCAGTAGTTGGGGGGGGGGGGGAGTTTGCCGAATGAAATCGAAAACTTCTCTGCAAATATATTATGAATATTGCATAGTACTATTTGATTTCTTACTCAGTGGGAAAATGAATTTTGAAAAATCATTCTAGACTTCGACTTATTTTGTCAAGCTATGAATCACTCTGAATATTAATATGACGGCAACTGTTTTTCATTTATTATTATCACAATCTGGCGAAGAAAAATGCCTGAGAAAAAAACGATTCTCGAACAATAAAAAATATGAATATCAACATAACACTGATAATTAATGAAATTTTTTAATACTTCATTACTTCAGGTGTTGGGTGATAATCCTGTTAATGGGCATCGGAATCTTATTAATCTCTGTTGCAATCTCAGAAAAAAGCGGATAATCTGAACCGTGAATGTCTTTTAGGAGAGAGTACTTAGCCATTGTCGAGTACATCGTGGGAAGAAAAAGCATATCGAGGTTATTTGCCGAGTTGAATCCAACGTATTAAGAGGAATGAGGTCGTACTGGGAGGTCGTCATATGTAGGGATGTACCAGTTCTGCCACCCCTATCGGCTCCCCAGGAGTGTAGGAAGCGCCCCGAATAACCCTCTTCTTATTCAGAAGTCAGTTCAGTGGGCCGTCCAACATCTCTCACGAGAGGGGGACACCCGGGGGTTTTTACAGGCGAACGAGGGAGAGGTGACCGTCTTCTGTGGACAGATGTACCCCCGCAAGTTTGACATTCGACTTCCATAGACCCTTCAACTTCACCTAATTGAAAGCAATTTTATTGCTGGTCAAGATGTTAACTCCATCTCCAGATCTCATTGTATTATTGCCCAAGTTTCGGCAATTCCACAACATACCCCTGAGATTGGAATTGTCGAATTGATTGGAATTGAATTTGTCTAGGATTATTATTGTGATTCATTGCAGTTCTTAGAGGGATCCTCCCCTTGCACCGTTGTCCTCACAGGAGCCCTTCTGTGGTCATCCGAAGGGGGAATAGAAGAAATTTCCGGCGTAATCAAAAAGTCCGCCGGCGTCGCCTGAGATGCATCTTTATTCTCCTTCGGAGGAGATGTCACACTGATGGGGGGAGAGGGACGTGATTTTATTATTTTATTTTTTCTTCCTCCTAGAGGACCTCTTTTCCGTTTCACAGGCAAGGTCCCCCGATTTTTCCTGAGAAGACACCCCTTCTCGGTCCGAACTCTCTTGGCCCATATTTGCCACATCGCTGCAATGAGTAATCACCCATTTGCTTATTCTATTCAAGTGACCTAAGAGGGTGGGCTTGAGCGCAGCCAACAGTTCGCTTAGTACTTTTGCACTTTTAGCGACCGTTTCCTCGTCTCCTCAGACGAGTCG
The DNA here is from genome assembly GCA_932195095.1 of Andricus curvator. Lineage (NCBI taxonomy): Eukaryota > Metazoa > Arthropoda > Insecta > Hymenoptera > Cynipidae > Andricus > Andricus curvator. The sequence continues at coordinate 18,530 of CAKNYM010044137.1, forward strand.
AGCGTGGGGGTGTGAAGAGATTCCGGACTCCGAAGGGAGGAGGGCCAGAGGCTCCAGAGAGTCAAGGAACACGCGTGAAATATCCCCCAAGAGATCTCTGGACGATTACAGGAAATCGTTGGTCTCCTCGGCGATACTCTGGTGGGCATTCGAAGAGGACGATGATCCCGGACTCTGGTTCATTTGTCTTTGTTTTTGTTCTTACTCCCGTTTTTGCTTATAATAACCTTGAGCAAGTTGTCCAAGGACATCAGACGTTCCTCGTCGCATTTCATTTCGATCTTCCGGTACTTCTAACTTTTGGAATATACCGATGAAGACTTTAGAGCGTAGAAATCCATAAAAGGTCAGTCCTTATCAACGTACTACACTCCTTTTACTAATTTCAGTAAATGAGAAAGGCAAAAGAAGGCCGCCTTATCGAGCGCCTCAATTTCACATTATCGATCCCGAATATTCGGAAAGGTGTGCACTGAAAATAGGACCAAAAAACCAAAACACAGATCTAACTATAATATGCAGAATTAGTTCTTGAGAAATCGGCCCTAGATCTTTCAGTGCATCCTAATTCCGGCCTGCATTAATTCTTTGAATTTACATTTTACATTTACCCATACTATGTGGACGGGGGGACTCCTGAAAGCACCCCCCTGACGTTCAAGCTAGAAAGCCCATTGTGCCACACCCATGTTTATTCTCAGGGCAGAACACCGAATCTAGGCACCTTCATCGAGTTAGATCTCTATGCATTCGTTCTTTCCAACGTTCTGGAAATATACGTCTCGGGTGCGAGTCGGAAACCATGGCACAGTGAATGACGCGAAACTCTTTGTAAAGCAAAGTGAGCTTCATCCACTGTACCATCTGGCAGCTTCCCTAGCCAGGCTAGGGTAGATGGAGCGGTCCTTCTGAGATCATCAGTTAGATACCCACATTCAGCGTACTGGGATCTCTTAATAGCCTCTCTTGAGAGTAACTACAGTTTAAGGCGGATTGCGAAACACCAAAACATTGGTAGCAATACATAGAAAAATTTCCATTGGTACTGGGACAGGCATCAAACCCCAGACCTCCTGCTCAGAAGCCTGTCGCATTATCGCCAGAGCCACCGGGACTAACACGTGTTGACAGTTAATCATACTCACCATTAAAAAAAAATTCATAAACAAAAGCAAAGCTTAGCATTTTCACGGAGAATATATTAATGACAGTCTGAATTGGAAATTCATTGATTTTTCTCTCTTTTTTACGTTTCAAGCTCAACCAAATTTTTTTAATAGACGTTCAATTTAATACAAATATTCGAATCCTCCTAGTTTCTTAGTTATTTCAAAGTGAATAAGTTTTAAAAAAGAATATTTTTTATACTGCTGTGTCAAAAATGGGAAAAACGTTTGATTTGTTTGTAAAACTTTTTATAATGATGAAAATTACTAACTGTTGACAAACACGTATAGTTGTCTATTTTTATGAAGGTATTGTGATCTGAAGTAGATAAAAAAACGTACAGTGGGACGAAATTACAAAAAGCTGGCTAACAGTAGTTAGTTAGTTGTAATGTGGGCGGGGGCGTGAGGTCCCACCCCTGGCGCTCAAGCTATAAAGCCTATTGTGCCATACCCGTGTTTATTCTTACGGCAGTATTCCGAATCCGGCCATCTTACGCCGAGTGTTTTTGGACCTCGGTGGATTTCGTTGTTACCAACGTTCTGAGATTGTACCTCTCAGTTGCCAGGCGTACTTATCGCACAGTAAATACCATTCGGCAGCCTCCCTAGCAGGCCGCAGAAAGACAATACGGCCAGACTAGGGTGGATGGAGCGATCCCTCTGAGGTCATCAGTTAGATGCACAGATTTCAAGCACGGTCCTGGCGTGTTGTGTATGTGTGTGATTATCTATCTTCAATGATTGGAATATCGTCCATACTGTGAAATTTTCTTCGACCGTTGTTATCAATAATGTAGTCAATTCATGTAAGAATGTGTTACTTTGGTCATACGGTCCAGTAAAAATAATAGTGGATTCAGTTTCAAGAATCAAGCTTCATTCGTACATTCCTTTAAAAACCAACGTACGTTTCGATCTTGTTGCAGGCCTTCTTCAAGGTAATACATAACATTTGTTTGTTTGATATTGAATATTTGCTGGAATCAGAGCTTCTTTTCTACATCTGATTAAGAAAGCGGACCGTATGACCTCCCGCATGAAAGTCTGACGCGCTATCGGTTGGATGCACCGATGATCGGAGCATCAAATGTCAGAGGGTTGGGATATTGACCCTACCTGGATCTACAATTCAGTTTAAAAGTGACCTTCGTTCAAGTTCCATTTGGCATCGAATAGCGGCTGAAACATCGCTCACTTGAAAATAGTATAAATTTGGTGAAATTCTTTCTATTTTACGCTGTTCTACTGGGAGCCGGTGTGATCTTTAGATGGCAGTTGCTCCCAGTGGGACCCTTCGGCTTTTCATACTTTTTGACGATATTTATAGCAGTTTGAAGTTTGCTTTTACCAGAGGCATAGATCTTCAGGTCATCCATATAAAATCCATGAGTGACCTTATGCTCGAGATAATTAGTGTCGCCACAGAGGTATCCAGAAGAATTTCGTAATGCGAGAGATAGAGGCAGAAGTGTAATGCAAAAAAGCAAAGGGCTCATGGTATCGCCCTGAAAGACGCCCCTCTGGAAGGTGACGTTGTTCGTTGTCACACGATAATTTCCAGATGAGATCGTAAATCTAGTTTTCCAAAGGGGCATCAATCTCTCTATGCATCTCACTATGTGTGGATGCATCTTCATGTTTTCCAACAGACAGATAATAAGTCTGTGAGAGGTTGAATCGAAAGCTTTTCGGTAGTCAATCCAGGCCATTGTCCGGACGCGCTGATGGGCTGCCGCGTCTTTACAGACACACCTGTCAATTAGCAGGTTCTCTCGACAGCCTGCTACACCTTTTTTCGAGCCACGTTGTTCGTACATCTCTCGCCACAAAGGCTCAATTCTTCGAACAATTCTGTTGTTTAGGACAGCCTGAAAGATCTAGTACAATGTGTTCAAAAAAGTTATTGGCCTGTAATTCTCTGGGTTTGACAAGTTGTCTTTTTTCGGTAGGAGTATAGTGCGTCCTAACACTAGCCACTGCGGAATGGGCGTTTCCGACTTTAAATATGAGGTGAATATGCGTGCCAAATGTTTGTGTGTAGAAGTAAACTTCTTCCACTAGAAGTTCTTGATACAATCTGGTGCAGATGTTATGTAGTCAATCACACACTGAATACGGGACGCATTCTGTCTTGCCCATTCAATCTTCTTGTTCAGTTGATGCAAGCGTCTTTTGGTCTTTTGATTCATCGTCGATTTTAGCCTTCGATTTGAATCAGCCAATGCTGTCGCAGCAGCATAAACTGAACAATGGATGGTCCAGAGGTCGGATTCCTCCGAGAAATCCTCACGAAGGGAGGCATCCATTTCAGCGAGATCTTGGGACTTAGGAGGAACCTGCATGTTAATGTTTCTCCTTGTCCTGAAATCGCTATCATCTCTCAGAAAGTGTCTGCTTTGTGCGGTTGATCTTAATGTCTCTTCCTCATCTTCGTCTGCAGCTTGTTCAAGCAGCGGTTGGGGAAGCGCTTCGCGTACATATCCATTTTTCAAGAGGTAGGCACGTTGATTTTGCAAAGACTGATGCGCAACGTGCTGAAGCTGTGGGTGTTTCTGGCATCACAGGGTGTGCATACGCGCCATAAAGCCTCTGTGAGCAGGGATAATGCTGGCATCGTAGCAGTCTAGCAAGTCATCGTTGATTTGATTCGTCCACTCAATGTGGACGTTTCGCCGGTTCGTCGTCTTGTTTCCGTCTAAATTATTTTCAGTCCCCCGAACTCTATGGTGATCGGCACTGTTTGCCGGCCGATTGTCGGGTGTTCTGCGCGTTCGATCGTTTTGAACCGCATCTTAAACTTTTTGGTGGTTTGGTGGTGTTATTGTTGTTCCCATGAGCAGTTAGAGAAAGGTTTCGTCCATCCTTGTAGAGCCCCTCATGCAAGGATAAGGCTGCATACTCTGAGAGGTCGCCAGGTATCCCAGAGTCACCGTTCAAGACACCTCGCCCAGGTGCCATTCAGCTTTTGGCACGGTTGTTACGCCTCCGTTTTATAACCATATTCAGCAGAAACCCTTGGTACAGGGACCCTCTATCCGCAACCCGAGGACGCGTTCGGTGGCTTTGTCATTGGCCCTTCGCTTTGATTCCAGAGGAATCTAAACCGAAACCGAATATAAAAACCGAATATATATATATATATATATATATATTTTTTTTGATTCCTTGGGAATCGAACCGAAGGGCCTATGACAAAGCCACCGAACGCGTCTTCGGGTTGCGGATAGAGGGTCACTGTACCAAGGGTTTCTGCTGAATATGGTTACAATAATTAATAAGCAGTCGCGGACAATTGTACAGGGATGGTCCCGAAGGAATAACCCCTAAGCGGAGGCGTAATAACCTTGCCGAAAGCTGAATGGCACCTGGGTGAGGTGTCTCAAACGGTGACTCTGGGATACCGAGCGACCTCTCAGAGTATGCAGCCTGATCCTTGCATGCGGGGCTCTACAAGGATGGACGAACCCTTTTCCCTAGCTGCTCGTGGGAACAACAATGACAACACCAAACATAGTTGTAGTTAGTGCGGTTTAAAACAATCGAACGCGCAGGGCTCCCGACACTGGGTCGGACAACAATGCCGACTACCCTAGAGTTGGGGGAGCCAATCAAGAAGGAGTCAATGCGATTGACCGGCAGAAGCTCATTACTTTTATGTGGACGGGACCGACTCAGGGACGAACTGCTGGAGTGCTATGATACCAGTATGGCCCCTGAACGAAAAGGTTACATGGTGCGACTGCATACTCTGTGGTGCGAGAAGCACCCAGAGCTCTCGCATTTTTCGCAAAAATGTCTGCGAAGCCGTGCCGAGGAACTTCGGAAAAGGCGCTATATAAGCGGAGTGCCTACTCAACCGCAGCCAGAACAAGCCGGCAACAGAGAAAGAGAGGCGACATTGAGACTAACCGCGAGCAGGAATCCACAAAGATAGGCTGGGCAAGGCAGTACACGTCCCGCATTCAGTGTATAATTGACTACATAACATCTGGCAGGACTTTCAATGCCAAGGTTCGACAGTTCGAGCGCGAACTGCGGATCCGTCGTCACACACTTAACAAGCCAAAGCTACTGACCATCAGGCAGCATATTGTTTACAGATACTCCACTTACTGTCGTCCACCCGCCCACACCAGAGGAGGTCGAGGCATTTTGTAGAGGAGGTGAAAAACGTATTAAGAGGCATGAAGAACTATTCCGCTCAGGTCACTCATGTATTTTACGTGGATGATCTCAAGATCTATGCTAGAAATCAAGAGAAACTACATAGCATAACTACATAGAAACTACTAGCTCTAAAAATTGTCAAAGAGTACACTCAAGAGATTGGAATCGAGTTCGGGTTAGAGAAATGCGCCAAGGTTAATTTGAAGAAAAGAAAACTTAATGGCATCCCCGAAGATCCTGAGCTCGTTGACAGAAGCGCTATACTACATCTTTTCGCTGGAGAGACCTATGCATACCTGGGCGTGCCACAGAGCCGCATTCAGGACGTGACATATATAAAGGATAATCTCCGATGCAGATACAAACCTCTCATCCGACGGATATTGTCTTCCGAACTGTCGGCGAGGAACAAAGTATCTGCAACGAACATGCTTGCCGTCCCCGTAGTACTCTATTCAATTGGAGTAGTTCCATGGACGAAGGACGAGCTCAGATCTCTCGATATCGGGTCCCGAAAGGTTATGCACATGAACAAAAGCATGCACCTTAAGTCTTCTGTTCCACGACTTTACATCTCACGCCGTCAAGGTGGTCGCGGAATACTGAATCTTGAATGTCTTCACAACAGGATTATTCTGGGTACAGCACATATGGTCGCAAATGGACAAGACCCTCTGCCTAAAATGGTCAGGAAACACGAAGAAGTGGGCAAAGGGGTGTTTCTGTACAAAGCAGCGGAGGAGGATGCTGAAACACTCGGCCTTGGCTTCAGTATTAGGGGTGAGCAAAATGCATAAAATCTTATCCATCTTGAATACTCACTCCTGAAGGCCCGGATTAAGAAAGCTCAGGAGAAAAACTTCCGCGAATAGCTCCTCGACAAGAGGATGCACGGCCTAGTTTCAAGTCGCATAAACTCGGGAAGTAGCGTGTTTTGTCGCTTAGCGTAATATATAATACTATAATATATTATAATAATAAAAATAAATAATATATAATGGTAATTTTTCGAAAATATATAATATAATATCCTCCTTTATGCTGGTAAGGAAGTTATCTTTTTCGTAACTTACCATCAAAATTTAGTGCAGTGTTAAAAATAATAAATTAATAAATAATAATAAATTGGGAAATCAGATATTTATCAAATATTTCGAAAACCTTTCTCAAGAATTTGGGTACGTTTATTTAAAAAAATGTTCTTTTATAAGGCTCTTGGGCAGAAGCTCTAATCTCAAAATTCAGTTGCCTCCTTGAACTCCGTAAATACTAGCAATACATATTTTTAAATACCAACTGGTATTCCTTTCTTTACTACAAGTGTGTATGAGGAGGGAAAACAGTTTGCTTGAATAATTTTTGCGTAATATGAAATTTTATAATTTTCACGTTACTTGAGCGATATCGAAAACAGTTTTCTGCGTCAAAAACGGGAAGGGTAAACTGAATGCGAATAAGTGCTTCCCCCTACTATGGAAACGATGTGTTTCTCTGAAGCTTGGCCGATGCATTTTTTGTATTCCATTCATCACTGGCTGACATGATGGAGGCTGTTTACTGTAAAATTAACGTTGTAAAAAATGTTGATCGCTAATAGATTGAAAATTATGGCTTGTACTCGTAGGTGCTACGTACGAAATAATAATTTTTTAATATTAAAAACCGGTGAAAGAGCTTTAACTATTACATAATGTACCGGAGATTCAAGCTGCCAAATTAATTTATTAATTTGTTTAATTTTGCGGGATCGTGACTACCATCTTATTAATTCAAGATGTTGCCTTTTTCTGCTGCCCTGTTACCGTTAAATGTCAATGATGAAATGGGTTTTCTTTTGAATAACTAACGCACTGACTCTAGTTTAATTTTAATTTATTCAAATTAAAAGATAATGAAATAAAGAACAGATAGTAAAATTCCAAAGGAATCAAGAAGACACATTTTACTTGCCCGAACTTATAGCTACCGCCACACTTAATTCGCCAGATAGAAGGAAAGAGCAGGCAAGGATTAGATTTCTCGTTTTTGGGATAGGATGTAACCCTTCAGGTTCACACCTTTCCCGGGACTGTCGCACTACGTAGAGAACTGCAATGGGCCCGAATCGCCGCTTCTATTCTGGGTGCACTAAGCTAATTTGCAGAATCGACACATCATTCAAGGTAGGAAACGATCTCTGCCTGGTTTTGAATTTAAATGGCTACACGTCTGTACGTCGTCATGTGACTTGCATTCACGTTCTGTCTTCTGTTGACTAAAGATTCGAAAGTGTTTTTACGTGGTCCGTTGGTGCCGTTTCAATGGCGACGTCCGTTGATATCTAATCAAAAATGAGGGGTCGGGTCGGTGGTACCGTTTGAAAACGTCGTTCCTGGCCAATGACTAACTTTAATTATTAATGACGCCGTGGCCCAGCTCAGTTACGCTTCGAGTGCAGACGGGCAAGAGAAACCGTGTTTTTCGGGATTCCTTAATAATTCTAGTCGGTACAAGAAGTAGTAAAGAACTGCTATGAGAATTTTGAGTATGACCAACTCGAAGGTACGAATGCATAGGTGAGGTAGGGCATTTTTGCAAAGATTGCTCGTTTTTATTGGATGGTCGTTGTCAAGCGACAATTGGGAAAGGAACCATGGAAGGAAGCTATATTGTGAATCGCTGACTTCTAAGAAATGCTGACTTTCATAACATGACTTCGAGACACGTTCGATTCCTTTAATTTAATATTTTTAAATTATAATTTGAATTTGATTCACTATTGGTTATTAATTGTTTTCAATTTAGTTTATTTATTTCAGTAGTCTATAACTGTCCATTATCTTTAGTTAATAATTTTGAAAATATTCTGTAATAGTAAGAAATTGTTAATTAGGCAACGGTGATTTAAATAGTACGAGACCGCTCGCGCGCTTGAGCGCGCGTGTTTTCGTCATTTGAAATATTTTGTAATTATCTTTGACATTTTTGTTGCAGTTCGAACTAATTCAAATTAATCCGAAACAATCCGAAGCATGTTATCAATCCTCTTCAACCCTTCTCAATCCGTGTTTTAAACCCAAGTTAAATCCCAATCTGAATACATGTCAACCCCAAATTCAATCCGAATGGATCCGAGGCTCACTCATCAATCCTTCTTCATTCATGTATTAGTACCAACTTCAATCCGAACCCATACCGAATCCATTTTTCAAACAGTGCCTCCAATCCTTTTTAATATGTGGTACTTCTTGAATTCAACCGGAATGAATCTGACATCAGTCCGAATGGATAAGTGTGAATCCGAAACCAATGTGAATGAATCACACACCAATCCGGAACAAACTTTCACTCCTCAATCCGATGCTCAATCGGAATAAAATCAAGGCTAAACCACCTTCCAATCCTTTTCGATCCGATCGCCCAATCCTATGAATCCGGGCTCATCCAAAAAGTTTTTTCAATCCTTCTCAATTATTTTCAATGCGAATGAATCTATCTTCTTCTAGAATATATCTGAAATTTTGACAGTTATTCACGCAGGCCGAGGATCATCACCCTTTACAAAATCCCGATTTTTTTCCGCTTTCGCGTATCTCATCATTTTCGAGATAACTCAAAATTTTTATTTTTGAAATATTTCTACTGGGCTAATTCGGGGTGCCCGAGGACCATCTCGGCCTGGAATACCCTGAAAATTCAGTCAGTTTTCATGTATCTACTTTACTCTACTATGTTAGTTCGGGGTGGTCGAGGATCTTCATCAAACCGTGAAAATTTGTTCAGTTTTCGCCTATCTCTTTCCGTTTTCGAGATAAAACAAAATTTAAATTTTGTTTTTGAATTTTTAAATCATTCTATTGGGTTAGATCGAGTTCGTCGAAAAGAATCCTGCTCTGCAAAACCCTTGACATTTTCTGAGTTTTCATGTGTCTCTGATCGTTTTCGATATAATTAAAAATTTGTATTATTGTGTTGAATTTTTAAAAACTTTTATTGGGTTAGTTTGAGTTCTTTGTAATTAATAGTTTTTACAAATCTCTGAGCGATTTCAAGATGATTCAAATGTTAGGTTAAAAAAAAAAATTTTAGTCTGTTTACTGTTATAATTTTTAAAGAAAACTCAAAATGTTAATTTTTTTTTGTTATTTAAAAATCTTTTTATTGGTTTAGTTCGAGTTGGTCGAAAACAAACCATTTTCACAAAAACCTTGAAATTTACTTAGTTTTCACGTATCTCTGACCGTTGTCGAAATAATTCAAAATTTTGATTTTTTCTAATTTCGAAAATCTGTATACTAGATTACGTCGGGGTTGCCGAGGATCGAACCCTTTACAAAACCATGGAAATGTTGTCAGTTTTCGCGTATCTCTCGCCGTTTTCAAGATAACTCAAAATTTGAATTTTTTTTTTATATTTAAAAAATCTTTGAGTTAGGTTATTTCGAGTTGGTCGAAAACAAGCCCCCTCATTCTTTGACCGTTTTCGAGATAATTCAAAATTATTATTTTGTTTTATTTTGCAATTTGGTTTACTGATTTAGGTCGGGATGGCCGAGAAACATCCCCATTTATAAAACGCTGAAAATGTTGTCAGTTTTCACGCATCTGTGACCCTTTCAGAGATAATTCAAAAATTTTTATTTTTTTCTCGAATTTTGATTTTTTTTTTACTAGTTTAGGTTGAGGTGCCCGAGGACAAACCCCTTTAGAAATACCCACAAATGTTGTCAGTTTTCGCGTATCTCTCACCGTTTTCAACATAACTCAAATTTTTCATTTTTGTTGTATTTAAAAACTCTTTTTATTGGGTTAGTTCAAGTTGGTCGACAACAAACCCCTCTGAAAAAACCTTAAAGTTTTGGTCGAAAGCGATTCTCCTCCTTGAAATCCTGAAAATGTTGTTAGTTTTCACGTATCTGTGACCCTTTTAGAGACAATTCAAAATTTTGGGTTCTTTTCGAATTTGGAACATTTGTTTACTGGTTTAGTTCTGGGTTGCCGAGGACCACCCCCCCCCCCTTTAGAAAATCCTGAAAATGTTGTCAGTTTTCGCGTATCTCTCACCGTTTTTGAGATAATTCAAAATTTTGATTTTGTTTTGCATTTTGAAAACACTTTCTTTCCCCTACGTTTAAAGTGACTAACAATGAATTATAACTAACTCGACTTATTTTGTATTGTATTCTTAATTTTCAACTGTTTTATTAATTCATTGTAATAATTAATCCAGAAATATTGATTTTTGAAATTTGCGTGAAATTTTGAAATTCTTGTGTGACCTGCTGTGACTTACATTATATGTCAATGGCTAACTGAATTGACCAATAGGGTTTAGGGACTACGCATGAAGTTAGCCGAAATGCCTGTTCTTTTTATAAAAGGTTTATTAAGGGTTAATTACACAGCCACACAAAAAAAAATCTTTTTTCGGGTCTGGAGGTTACGATCAGCAGATCAGCTGTCAAAATAAATCATTTGTTTGCATAAGAAGGACGTTGGAAGCTAAGGAAATGCACCTGCACCGCGCGCGAATCGTTAGGTTTAGTAGTGCAGCGATTCCCAAACTATACTGCCGACGGTCACGTCCCCGACCGTGGTCGGGGGAAATCACCCCGGGCCGGGCAGCCGCTGTAGGGGGATGCCACCCCGGGCCCGGAAACTCGGCAGCCCCCCCGCTGTCAGCAGACGGCTACTTTCGTGTACCTGCTATGATGACCCTTTCATTGTCATAGGATTGAGGCTCATATGTTAATAAGGTTAATATGTCCAGTAATAAAGAAAATCATTAAGTGCATGCAAAATTACAAGAACTCTCAACTGGCATTGAAGATATTAACCGATTTTCATCAACTTTTTTTTCATTTTCTTAAAATTATATCAGGAAATTGATTCAGACATTTAAAGTTTAATTTATTAAAATTAAGCCAACGACCATGCCACGCTGAAAAAACCAGTTCTCGTCAGATCACTGAAGTTAAGCAGCGTTGGGCGCGGTTAGTACTTGGATGGGTGACCATTCGAGAATACTGTGTGCTGTTGGCATATTATGGGTGTGGTGAGCCCAGACTTGTAGTTATTTATAACTACAAGAAAACTATCCACCTAGAAACACTACCCGTATCGGGTAGTGTCACGCCTACCCTGAAAGGGAAATGGCTTAATGGTATACATTACCAAAGTTTAATTTTTCGGAACCGGCTCTAATCCTCACAATGGAAAGGTCGCGCGAAGCGTGCAACCGCCCGCATGACCGGCAGTCAAGTATCCCCCTTGGGTTCCAGTATTGTGAAAAAATTGTAGTTGGTGGCCCTGTCCCTCCCTAAAAAGTGCGAAAAAAGTTTGGGAAACGCTGTAGTAGTGCATAGGTAGAAGCGTCAAACGGTGTCTGTATGAGTACTCTCCTTGCAATGATTCCTATTGTCGTCTTCTCTCTTTCCTTCTCTCTAGTTCTCACGTCTTTCTATCTTACTCTAACTCATTGGCATGGATGAAGGAATGTTCATGCTGGCTTACGTTTTAATAATGCTTACATTGCGTATATCTTCATGGAAAGTTGAATTTTAATATTGAATGGGTTGAATACAAAATTTAATTACGGACCAGGACGGTTCGCAACAACCCCACCCTGGAAATTGTGGTTATTGTCCTCGATAACTGGGCCAAATGAACAGTCTTTTCTGATGCTAGTTGGATTAATTATTTTCTTACAGTAAAATTTCTGAGTTATGTAAGCAGGTAATAAACTTATAAGATAACTTTTCGGAACACACAAGCGCCTTAGTCATTATATCAGAAAGTAAGGTAATTTACATTTAATGCTAGCCACTTTTCAAATTTTGGACTTTTTGCATATTAACACTTAGGGGCATTTTCTTTCTCTTTTGTTATTATAGGGATCACTCACAATCACTAATCACTTCACATGGGTTGAAGTGTTTGCACCGTTAGTTGATCTTTGGGCAGGGGCATCCCCGATACTTTTGATGTGTTGGCTGCTTTTTCAGGAGCCCGCTGGATGATTTCCTCGGAGAGGATCTGATTTGAATTCGTGTTAGTGGCTCTTGGAGCTATTGTTGGTAATTCTAACTCATCTTCATGGTATTGTCCGAGGTCAGCTTCTTTGAAATTTTGAGTATTTCGTTTAATGTCACTAATACTGGACCTCCTAGATCGCTTCTTCCTAATACAAGCTACACAGGCTAATATTACTATTGAGATTTGAGAGTGACAAAAATAGGTTATCAGTCCCAGGATTGTTAATAAGCCTAATCCAATATATGACCCATGAGTAAAGGTTAAATAATTTTCGCGGAATGTCTTGCGATCACTGAATTTCTCTAATTTCTTCTCGATCTCCCATAAGAATTCTTCATTTTTGTAATTTTGTCGGTAGGTAACGTCTTCTTTTGATGATCTTATAAGCATTAATTCCGTGATGTTAATGTTCTTGTTATTGTGTCAACGATAGGTGTTATTTTTGTTAGTTCAAATGTAGACTTGGCTCATAAATGAACATCTTGATCCAAAATGGGTCGCTCTGGTATGAAATTTTGAAATCGCAGATTTTAAACGTGTCTTGTGTTGCGTGGAGCAGCATCTCACTCGTAAGTTTTACTGGACGTCTCGTGGATGATAAGATCTTCCTTGCAAAGAAGATATTGCTGAAGGTACTTACATTCCAAGAATTGATCTTCTGTCATTAGGATGTAGGTTATTTGAGATTCATCTACGGCGATATATCTAGACGTAGAATTTATATACGCCCGGCCAGAGTTGATTACAAATATTTCTTGAGGTACGGGTATTGATAATTATGCCAATTCCTCGATACTGACTTTTGGTCCTCGAGTAGGAAACATGAGTTTGGCAGCGTGGTCCTATACATCTCAATACACAACCTCTAGTTGGTTGGTAGTTAACAAAGAGGGATGTAGATGTCCCCTTCTAGCGTCGTGTATGGCATCTAGGAGTTGATCGGCTGATCTTGTGTAGCTATCCAATCCGGCTCTCATCATTCTCAACATTTGATTTGAAGTGTTTGTGTAGTTTATTTGTTGCATATATTCTCTAATTTTATTGACCATCACTGCAGTATTGGTTAAATCAAGCTGAAACTGATTAAGCTGTCTTCCTTGATTTTCTTCTCTTCGATAAATTTGTTCGAGATGAGCTCTCACAACATGGTTTTGTTGCCCAATGAGGCGAGATAAATTCTTTCGTGCATTATTTACCTCGTTAGTTGCTCATCATCATAGGTGACAAGTCCTGCAACAGGTCCGATTATTTCACCCAGAAATCCTAGCATCGGAGATGCTCTCCGTTGTCTAATGTTCGTCGGTAGGTTTTGTGAATGAAGGTTTTCAGTCTTACGTTCCAGTTCTTCCATCTCGAGTCGAACGTCCTTCAAACGATTTTCAGCTACGTCATGTTTCCTAGTCAATTGGTAAGATTCGAAGATGTTGATGCAGTCTTCGCCGAGTGTTACTTTGCAATTCTCCAGTAGAGATTTGTTTCTGCGCCCGTATGTCTCTAGGGAATTATGATATTTTTGAACGTCCATGAAACTAGTGAGTCTCCAGACACTAACACTCCTTCGCATGAGTCCCTCCTTCTCGTAGTAGATTCCGGTACCGCTGGTAAGGGGAGTGTTCCTGTACAGATGTTCGCCCTGTCCAATGCCGGTCGCTGCTTATACAGAACATAGAAGGATCCAAATACACGGGCCGTACATTTTAGGACAATTGAACAATTCTGCTTTTATTTTCTTTCCTATGAACAGAAGTTGCATTTGGATACTCTTTAATTTAATTAATTTAACATTTATCAATTGAAATTTATTTATACCTTTAATTAAATTATACTTGATTACAGTATAGGATTTATTTAAGGGTAGGAGCAGTAAATACACTTAAAGAAAGCATCATCGGTATGTGTTTCGGTATTTTCACCACCCTTATTTTTGGGTTACGATGGACAAGATTTTAATCCCCACCCCAGAATAATTTCAGAATAAATGATTCTGCATGTCTTGAATAAAGAGTTCTTGAGAATAACTATCGAAGTTATTTTGTAGTGAATTTTATTACGCCCTGAATAAATTAGGGAAAATTATAGAGAAAAAAAAACAATTGAGCGGTTCACCACCCTGGAATTATTTTGGAATAAGATAATTCCTGGGTAATCCCGGACTTTATTGAATTTATTCGAATTTAATATATTTTAAGTTTTTCCTTTCTTTTCTAGTTTTAGTTTTAATGCCTGTGTTTACCTTGTTTCACAAAATACTCTAAGCTTGGCCTAATTTCTTGTAGATTCCTAATCTTAATTACACAGTTGCTTTATGTACATGCAGAAAAATGATACTTTGTTTTCATTCTTTTAACCGGCTTAAATCTTAACTGCCTTAAGCTTGTCGGCATGTTTAATAAATCGCGAGCCATCTTCACTTTATAGAATTACATTATGGTTATCGGTTAGTCCTACGACCTTGTATGGACCTGGACTTCGCGAATCGAATTTTCCATTGCATACATCATTCACCACGTATACTAGATCATTCACTTTCGCGTTTGGTGGCCTAGCTTTTTGATCATAGTATTTCTTTGATCTTTGCTTTGCATCAATGAGATTCTTTGCGGCGGGTTTCAGTCTGTCCCAGTCGTCATAATCGTTCGCATAATGTTTTATATAATCTGTTAAAACTATGTGGCTTGTCTCCAGGGATCCATTCGTTTGAGGACGATGCCCGGAAGTCGTGAATTGTTTTACGTTGAAAAGTTTTTCCATTTTCCGCATCATTTTACTCACAAATGCTCCTCCTCGATCACTCAAGATGCACTTCGGGGTACCGTACAGAGAGAAGAGGTGAGTAGCAACGGCATTTGCGATGGTGGCAGTTTTAACATGTGGAATGGGTACCGCTATGCAGTACTTGCTGAAGTTGTCCTGCATAGTTAGTATATGCCGGTTCCCATTCGGGGTTGTAGGGAGTTTTCCTACAGTGTTAAGTGACACTTTGTCAAATACGCCAAACGGTGTATCGGTAATCACCATTGGCTCATGTGTACGGGCTCGCATGAGTTTATTCTGCAGACAACTACGACAATTTCATATGTAGTTGTCTATTTGGTCTCGTAGGCCGGGCCATGTGAATCGTTCTCGGACGCGCCTATACTTTTTTGTCACGCCTTTGTGTCCTCCCACTAGACTCTCGTGACATTCCTTTATTATTTCTTGTCTTAAGTCCTCCGGGGGCACTTTAATTCTACTATGACAAAAGGTGATCAGAATATTACCACCCCAGAGAATAGAAACCAATGTGTCGCGCATTTTATCTTGGGGCAGCGAACCAAGCAAGTCTTCCGAATTTGCCATACGGCATGTTTTCTGTTCATCTTTTTCTAGAGCGAGGCGAAGGTTCTTTAGTCCAGCAATCACGTCATTCCAGTCAAGTTCATCGAAATGTCTCGTTTTTACAACGATAGAATACGTCTTGTATCGACCGTTAGGAGTGACCAGGACTTGTCCCTTCTGAGGTCGGCTTTCCCAGAGGTCTTGTAGATCAAGACGCTCGGTAGCCACCAGGAGCTTGGCGATCGAATTCGTAGGTTCGCAGTCTGCTGAAATAAAATGGGCGTAATTGTCGCGGTGATATGTCAATGGCTCTTTCCATTGACGGTTTATGTTAGAATCTTCAGTTTGATCTAAGCACATTTCTGAGGACCCTTCTTTTTCATTCTGTGGTGTAGGTGGGTCTATATAGGGTACCTCAAGGTTCAGTCTTGAAACTGGTGAGGTTAATTTTATCTCTTGGGCAGGTTTGGAACATTGTAACCTTCGTGATTGATAATCTTCTTTTCCTCCTATTGGACTACTCAGCTCTTCCTCCTCACTCGTTGTTTTCGCAAAGGGTGTTGGCCATGCTACCGGTGCTACGGAAGGCAAGGGGGTTGTAAAGAGTGATTGCTGTGATACAGGGTCCTTTATCTGAGGAGAATTAATTTCTTCGGGAACGCCCGTAAAACGCAAGCTACTTCGTCGCTGAGGTGCGACGACCTTGCTACAGCCTAAGGTTGCATGGACATCTGGTTTATTTAAGTTGTCGAATTTCTGCAGTGATTTCTGATGTTCTTCGAAAGCCTTTAGGAAGCTGTTCACTTTGAGCGCGAATTCGTCATCATCAAATTCTCCGCAGGGATCTTGCTTTTTCAAATTTTCCAAAAGTTCTTCATCATTTTCACCTTCAGAAACATGAGTGCAAGGAATCTGAGTAACGGAATCAATACCTTCATTATCCCATAACCAGAATTGGTGCTCTGCAAGGGATTCATTAAACTGGTTTAATGATTTTTCTAAATCCTTCGGATTGGGACCGCGAATCTCCTTGACATCGCTGTCTTCGCTGTCCACCTGAGGTGGGCTGATATCCACTATGACTTGTTGCGGAGGTGTGGAGTCCTTATGATGAAAACCTAAAGTTTCTGTCTGGAAGGTGCTAGTTTCTTATACGGAATCTTGCTCTGTCCCCACTTTTGCCAGTTTATCCGCTTCTTCATTTCCTTCTATCCCTTGGTGGCCAGGAACGTAATTCCATGTCACCTGTAAGAGTTCTAAAGCGGGTTTCAGTTCTAAGAATTTGGCTTTGTTGACAGCGGGCTTTCCTGCTGCAGTTTCCCAGCCGTTCCCTTCCCATTTAGGCATCCAGTCGGTTGCGCTGTCGATGAGAAACTTGGAATCTGTATTAATTCTAAGCTGTTGGATTCCTGCGCCTGTGGCCCTCTGAGCGGCTATCATGGCCGCTTTGATTTCTGCCGCGTTGTTTGTTTGGCGTCCTGTAACTGCTTTCGAGACGTTTAGCGGATGGTTTTTGCCAAACCATACGCCAATTCCAGCTCGAGAATTGCCTTTTGAATCAGGAGCGCTTGCCCCGTCTATGTATACATCAACATAGAGATCGCATAAGGGAGGTATCCATGGAGCATTTGGGGGTAAATGCGGTGGTGCGCTTTCAGGTGGGCTATTGCCTTTCGGGATCGATTGCGCAAGTCCTACGTCTGGCAGGACGCTGCGACTCTTTCTAAAGATGGGGGCATCAGAATCTTCATTATCTTAAGATTGCGATTTCGTAGCCTTGATGCAATTGTGCTTCCGTCCATGTTAGGTGCCTTAAAACCTTTCGGAGGTCGGAAACTTTTGTCTAGGTTTAGAACTGGCCTTGCCTTCGTTTTTGGATTCAGCTGATGTCCTGTCGGGGGTTTGGTACTTTTGTCTGGTTTCTTGGTATTTGAGTTCGCGGGTGGCTTGGGCAGAATAGCAGATTTCGTTTTACTAGGTTTGAACTGGCTAGACTTAACGATGATCGACTTTTTCGAAGATGCTGCGAGGGGTTTTGAGTCATTTCGCGCGGTGGCGGGTGGTTTGCTCGGACTGGATTCTTTCGTTTGTTCCATAACTGTTGAGGAACTCGTGTGTATAGGCAATACTCGTGTGGGGTTGACTCTAAGTACATCGTCGTCGGCCGAAAGCTTTACTTTTGCTGACGATCATTTAGTATTGAATTTTCGCGATCTTCATCTGATTCCGACCTACCTGACATGGAAGTGAATTGCTCATCGAGCACTGGATTTTGAGACAGGGCCTCGACCCAGCGATTTAATTTTCCTTTCTTGTATTCGACGATGAAATCGTAGTTTTCAATTTAATTCGCCACTTAAGAAGTCTGGCGCCCGGGTCCTAAACATAGAGCATCCAATGAACGGGCTGATGCTCCCATGCTAATATAAATTTCCTTCCGTAAAGGTAGGGCCGGAAATTTTATACTCCATATGGTACCGAAAGGCACTCCTTTTCCTCCTTATCGTAGCTTATTTCACAAGCGCGCATTGCCTTTGAGTAATAGGCGATAGGCATTTCCAAGCCGTCAATTCCGCCAAATCAAAGACAGAGATGTACTGTGCCTTCCCTAGATGGTCCAGTATTTCTGTAATATTTGGCAAGGGGTATGCTTATGACTTTTTGTGACTATGACTTTTTCGTTGAGCGCCCCATAATCGATTCCGTTGGCTCTGAATCGGAAGATTCTTCCCCTTGAATCTTATAGTATTCAAAGGGATGATTCCTTGAGGGGGAAGGGCTAGCTTGACTACCTCTTCAGTAGTGTTGATTACTAATATATAACATTTCCCGTTTTCATTCGTGGCTACAGCTTCACCTAAATATATTCCGGTCGGAGTCTTGATACGGGGTAGATATGCCTCTCGTACTTCGGTATTTGATACATCTAGCGCGATTGATTGACGAGTTCGTGGTTGAATCCTTAATATGCGAGCAAACGTTTTAATTTCCGATTTTAATTTTCTTTTAGCTTCCTTGAATTCTTCGTCTACAAACGGAATTGGTGTTACTGGGTTAGAGACCGTGACAATAGTATTGTGTCTAAAGGACATTTCGACTTGTTCCTGTCGGAAAAAGAGTCGGCCCAGAATTCCATATGTAGAGATAGGGAAATTATTTCTTACCACGTAGAATTCTACCGGGGCCCCTAAAACCAAAATATCGAGTGTGGCTAGGGGTTTTACTCCGTGCTCGGTTATTCCATACATTGTAATAAGTTTGTTCGGTGGAATCACAAGTTCTTCTTGTAACGCTTGAGGTTTTATCAGATTGACCCCTGACCCTGGATCGACCAGGAAGGATGCCTTCGGATTGCGAAATTCCGTGGTAGTCAGCATGACTACCGGGGAATCTTCTAGTTGGTCCCGGGTTCGGAACACCCTGTGCAGTTCTCCAGATCCTTCACAGTTTGTGGACGCTCCTGAGATTTGGAGCTCGTCGATGCGTCCTGCTGACGAACTAGATTGAAGTTCAAATTTTTCTGATCCTTGCTTCCAGAATGCCCCGTCGATGCTGACTGTGGCAAATTTGCGTCTCTTTTCTTTATTTCAAAATCCGCGTACGGCATGTACGGGTAATATGGATATGGAAAAGGATATTCTGGGTATGGGAAAGGCGGGCAGGGATAGCCAGGAGAGTATCCAGGGAATTGTTGGAACATTCGCGAAAGGTATGCCGAATTGAACATCGTATTCTTCATGCCAGGTACCTTGAGGATACTTTTCTGCTCGGGGTGTAAAGACTTTTCCTTATAGTGAGGCCATGGGCTTGGAGGTGTGGCCCTTCCGCCTTATCTGTTTTATTTGTCACATCCAAAGAGGGTTGTTGTGCCACCCTATAGGTTGAGACCGATAACTCTGAAGTGGAGTTATACTTCTTCACTTCTTCGACATGTAAAGCATACTCGTATGCTTCCGCTAAGTCCTTTGGATGACTCGTATCCACAAAGGTCGCCATTTCGTCCGGAAGTCCGAAAATGAACGCCGTCAAGGCTACGTCCTTAACTCGTTTAATCATTAGTTCGCTTTACTTTACGTGGGTGTGGTGAGCCTACACTTGTAGTTATTTACTACAAGAAACTATCCACCTAGAAACTCTACCCGAATCGGGTAGTGTCACGCCTACCCTGAAAGGGAAATGGCTTAATGGTATACTTACTTACTTAACTCGTACCGAATTATCTGTACTTTTAACGTATTCGTCCGTGTATTTTTCTTTCTAAGCATGTTTTGCCCCGCTCAACAGCTCCTGCATCCTATCATAACAATCACTAACCGTGTCTTGTTTTGTCTTAGTAGATTTAATGATTTCCTGAAAAAACCCTTGAAATCTCTTCGCAGGTGCAAAACGTTTATTTAAATGTTTAACAAATTCATCTACAGCAGACATGCCCAACTCGGGGAAATTCCCTTCGGGAACACATGTTCCGCGTCCACCACTCTTTCTCCTAGAGAGCGAGAGAGGTGGTAGACGCGTGCGAAAATCTCTCCTCTGTGACGTACACTGCACCGTAGATACGAAATATCTGTTGTGGTGCTTGGGGGTGACTGACTTTTCAACATAAAATTTTAATAGTAACTAGGGTCTTATTTTATTACTGTATGTTTACATTTCTTTTCAATGAATGTAATTGAAAAAAGAAGTTCACAAAGTGTTTCTTTGTTGTACATTATTGAATATTTTAATATGACCGTTTTTTACATCGTATTTCAAATATACACAAATGTTGGCTGATGCTTTTTGCAGTACAACAATCTATTAACATTATGCACAACGTAGAAAGATAAGTTATAGCATTGAAATATAGTTATAAAATCTCAGTCCTATTCAGTATCAATAAATTCTGATATGTTTAATTAAATATTATATGTATTAAATATAATATTTAAGAGTAAAGTTAATCCTACTACTTTGATATGTTTAAGTTTTAAGACTTCATTTTCACTGTCCAAGTACCTGCATATTGTCAGAACAGGTAATTATGAGGCAGGATATTTTTTTAAACTGCAGTCAGGTGCATCTTACGGTAGGAATTCTAGAAAAAAAGGGAAAGTTTTACAGGTGAGAGAGGGTAACAAAAATGTTGAAAGTTTGCAAACGTCACTTTGCAAGAAGTTTTCGTTGCGATTAGTGCCATTCGAAAAATTTCAAAAAGGCTACGATAGATCATTTCCCAATTTTGGCACCTGCATATGTCAGAAAGTGAAACAGAAACATATAGTATATATATATATATATATATTATTATTATACCATAAACAATAAAGAAACACTCTGTGAACTTCTCTTTTCAATTACATTCATTGAAAATAAATGTAAACATACTGCAATAAAATAATTATAACTTTAGTTACTATTAAAATTTGATGTGGAAATGGCAGTCGCCCCCAAGCACCCCAACAGATATTTCGTATCTACGGTGCAGCGTACGTCACAAAGGGGAGATTCTCGCACGCGTCTACCACCACTCCCGCTCTCTAGGAGAAAGAGTGGTGGATGCGGAACATGTGTTCTCGAAGGGAATTTCCCCGAGTTGGGCATGTCTGATCTACAGTATTGAATTTCTTACCCCTTACACTTTCTCTTGCGACACCTGTTAGTTTACTGAGCACGATCTTGATAAAAGGAGCTTGATTATCTGACGGTACGTAGACCGCTCCGTTAACTATGTCCTGCAAGAACTCTTTCACGGGGATGTTCTTTCCATCAAACTGATGGATGTTGATATGTAGCTTGTTGTAGTGTGATTGTTCTAGAAATGACGACATTGCTCGCGTTGCATCGATGTTCAATTGGTCCGGCATTTTGATTCCATGGTTTTTAACACTTTATTCAATAATCAAGATTCGGATTTACAGAGTTTTAAACTTTTAGAGTCTTAATTCCCGAATAATTTAAATCTTCATTTTGTTTAAGATTGAAATATTCATTAGTCGTCTAGCACATCCGGGGAATCCTAGATTAAACCTTTTTTTCAATAATTTGATTTCACTAATCAGTATTTATCCAATTCACTTACAAGTTCTGATAAAATTTTTATTAAAATTTTCAAATGCTTAATTAGGTCGTTAAAAAAAACCTTCAAAATCACTAGTAGATCGTACTAAATGCTTTCCAAGAGTTACTATTGCTTGTTCTATTTCTAAAATAGAAATTAAAAATTCGTTTTGGGCTATTAGTCGTTGCGACATCTTATAAGGACCACTGAGACCACGCGTGATATAAATTAGGGTTTAAGATGGGCGGTCCGAACGTCGGGGGGTTACTGACATCAGAGCTTCAGACCTAGCAAACAAGGAATCGAACATCGAATGAAATTCCACGTCGTTTTTAATTCTGTTAAATTTCAACATGGGATCTGTGGGCGGGGGGTTTACAAAAACTACCTGTTTGTTTTGAGATACTGGAGGGGCTGATTCTTGTACCACTGGAGGAGGTTCGATCTCAGCCTCTTTTCGTTTTAGCTGTGATTGTGACTTTTTACCTGCGCGTATAGCTGATTTTTGAAGGGGACCTTAAAAGCATTTAATTGATCAGCCATTGATTATTTATTAATTGGTAAGAAAAATTCTTCTCATTATTTTTGGAAAATTTGAATTTTCTAAATAATTTTCTATCCATTGAATCACGTCATCCAAACTTTCAAAATGGGGCAAGATTACGATATCCGTGGCGACAATGTTTTAAAGCGGATTCCTATAGGATTTTTGGTGAGAAACACGAATCTGAAAGTTTTAAATCGATATCTCGAATAGTTTACGAGATATATCGATTTTTACAACTTTTTTCAAATGTATATAATTTCTTAAAGTTCATTCCGATATGGGATTTTTATGCGAGAAAAACGGCTCAAACACTTTTAAGTCGATATCTCGCAATTAGGTCTCGAGATATTCTTCTATTTATAATTAATAAATAACTTGTTTAAAAATATGAATTATAGAAATTTCTTTTTCTGTCCTGTCGGTTCTTTTAGATGGACATAAGTTTGCTTTCCTTACGTATGCTCCCCACGAGGCGATGGAAAAGGGGTAGGGGTGTTACCTTACATTATTTTTGTGATCAGTCACAGGGGTGCCTTCCCGCCCCCACGAGGCGTTGGAAAAGGGGTAGGGGTGTTACCTTTCATTATTTCTGTGACCAGTCACAGAGGTGCCTTCCCGCCACCACGAGGCGTTGGAAAAGGGGTAGGGGTGTTACCTTTAATTATTTCTGTGACCAGTCACAGGGGTGCCTTCCCGACCCCACGAGGCGTTGGAAAAGGGGTAGGGGTGTTACCTTGCATTATTTTTGTGACCAGTCACAGGGGTGCCTTCCCGCAGATATCGATTTAAAAATTTCAGATTCGTGTTTCTCGCGAAAAATCCTATAGGAATCCACATTAAAACTTTTTCGCCACGGATATCGTAATCTCCCCCAAAATGGCTATTTTCAGCTACTAGAACTGAGTTTTGTTTCCCGACTAATTCCGGTAATTTTATTTCAAAGATAGGTTCACTTAAGGTTGTCTCAGTATGTAGCTGTGCTTCCTTAGCAGACGCTGCTAAATTACGTGCAATGGCACGTTCGTATCTTTCGCGTACTTTTCTGCCGGCACGATGCTTTGCGAGGAGGGGAGATGTTAGGCATGGGACGCGCTTCTTGCTCTCTCTACTATTAATCACTTCGCCGTGAGCACACTCTAGCACATTAACGTGCATACATAAAAACACACATTATAAATTTCACCTGACACATGTGATCGCTGGCATAATGGAAATAATTTCGCACCCTAAATTGGCATTAAATATTCAACTTTCTTAAGACTGTTATTAAGCAACTACGTAATTTTAATTAACAGTTTGTTATTATGCCGCTTAAGACCCTTTTAATACAACTATGTAGGCCACATGAGGCCTTACTATTAGTGACTGAATGTTACTATCAAAGGATTATTAGCCTCCAAATAATAGTAGAATTTATTTTCAGGTGATCTAAGGCAGTAATGTCAATTTGTTGATTGACTATTTATCGCACGTCATTCTAATAGTCAAAATTGAATGTGACAAGAAAATGAAATACTGACGTCAATTATCTCAAATTGAATTTCCTTAAAATACTCGACCCTGTTTATTCAATTGGATAACTAAATACCTTGCGAACCACCACGCCCAGGAAAACCAGGAGCTAAAAACAGCTCAGATTTTGGTCTGATTAGCGCAGGACGCAAAGCTTCATTAACCCATAGTTGACATTTCTTCAGAAAATAACAATATGAATTTGGCTCATAACGTGAAACAAAAGCAAGGGCTAAAAACAGCTCAAATTTTGAGTCACTTTTATCATGCTTAATTCAACATATCAATTTTTGAGGAAACGATGGACGTTCTGAACCCAATTAAACCAGAAATAAAACAAAGCAAAAGCTAAAAACAGCCCAGGCTTTCATTTATCCTAGAAAAATTAAGCTTGTAACTATCCAGATGAAATTGATCTAATTTGTAATTTTTGTAGTTAAATAAAAATCAAGAGCTAAAAGCAGATCATGTTTTAATTCAACCTTAGAGAAATTATAATTGGATGGGAAATATCAAAAATGAAATTTAGATTCTAATTGCTAGTTGAGTAAAAAGCAAGAGCTAAAAGCAGCTCATATTTTAATTTAATTTATGAGGAAACATGGTTGAACTCAACAATATCATTCCGCACTTTGATTTTAAATTAATTTTGAAAACTTCAGCCAGAAATATTTCTGACTGAATAGAAATTTCACTGTCGAAGGTTAAACCGAAATTTCTTGTGAACATTTGAAAACCTTCTTCATCATTTTATAGATCAAGCAGATTAATAATTCATTTTGTAAAATTCCGAGTAAACGGTAGCGTGACAGGGGTGATAAAGGGGTGTAATCATATCTCACCGCTGCCACCATCAGCTTGTTACGTACGAGATAATAATTTTTTAATATTAAAAACCGGTGAAAGAGCTTTAACTATTACATAATGTACCGGAGATTCAAGCTGCCAAATTAATTTATTAATTTGTTTAATTTTGCGGGATCGTGACTACCAGCTTATTAATTCAAGATGTTGCCTTTTTCTGCTGCCCTGTTACCGTTAAATGTCAATGATGAAATGGGTTTTCTTTTGAATAACTAACGCACTGACTCTAGTTTAATTTTAATTTATTCAAATTAAAAGAGAATGAAATAAAGAACAGATAGTAAAATTTCAAAGGAATCAAGAAGACAAAGTAATTTCGCATTTGACTTACCCTAACTTATAGCTACCGCCACACTTCATTCGCCAGAGAGAAGGAAGGAGCGGGCAAGGATTAGATTTCTCGTTTTTGGGATAGCATGTTACTTGTCAGGTTCACACCTTTCCCGGGACCGTCGCACTATGTAGAGAACTGCACTGGGCCCGAATCGCCGTTTCTATTCTGGGTGCACTAAGCTGATTTGCAGAATCGAAAGATCCTTCAAGGTAGGAAACGATCTCTGCCTGGTTTTGAATTTAAATGGCTTCACGTCTGTACGTCGTCATGTCACTTGAATTCACGTTCTGTCTTCCGTCGAATAAAGATTCGAAAGTGTTTTACGTCCGTTCGTAGATCTGTATGGGTGAGTCAATTAAATTTGTCAAATTAGGTTCGATGATGCCGTCATTCGATGCCGTCCCGGTTCGTCTGAATTTGATAGAAACGTGGGTCCGTTGGTGCCGATTGAAGAGCGACGTCCGTTGATATCTAATCAAAATTAATTGGTCGGGTCGGTGGTACCGTTTGAAAACGTCCTTCCTGGCCAATGACTAACTTTAATTATTAATGACGTCGCGGCCAAGCTCAGTTACGCCTCGAGTGCAGACGGGCAAGAGAAACCGTGTTTTTCCGGATTCCTTAGTACTTCTAGTCTGTACAAGAAGTAGTGAATAACTGCTATGAGAATTTTTGAGTATGACCGACTCGAAGGTATGAATGCATAGGCGAGGTAGGGCATTTTTGAAAGCATTGCTAATTTTGATTGGATGGTCGTTGTCAAGCGACAATTGGGAAAGGAACCATGGAAGGAAGCTATATTGTGAATCGCTGACTTCTAAGAAATGCTGACTGTCATAACGTGACTTAGAGATACGTTTGATTCCTTTAATTTATTATTTTAAATTATAATTTGAATTTGATTGACTATTGGATGTTAATTGTTTTCAATTTAGTTTATTTATTTCAGTAGTTCATAACTCCATTATCTTCAGTTAATAATTTTGAAAAAATTTCGTAATAGTAAGAAATTGTTAATTAGACAAGGGTGATCTAAATAGTATTATTAAGGGTTAATTATTATAGGTCAGATCAGCTGTCAAAATAAATTTTTGTTTACAGAGGAAGGACGTTGGAAGATAAGGAAATGCACTCGCACCGCAAGCGAATCGTTAGGTGTAGTAGTGCATAGGTAGAAGCGTCAAACGGTGTCCGTATGAGTACTCTCCTTACAATGATTCGTATTGGCGTCTTCTCTCTTTCCTTCTCTCTAGTTCTCACGTCTTTCTATCTTACTCTAACTTATTGGCATGGGTGAAGGAATGTTCATGCTAGCTTATGTTTTAATAATGCTTACGTTGCGTATATCTTTCTGGAAAATTTAATTTAATTTTGAATAGGTTAAATACAAAATTTAATTACGTAACAAGACGGTTCGTAACAGTAGGGGGGTGTAGATTTATAAAAAAATACATTGTTTATAAGGCCCCGAATTAATAATGGCTTCTCGTACGAGAAAATATGACGAGAGTGAACAGTTTTATTTTGTGCAATAAATTAATATAACGATTTAAAAAATATATTTTCCTAATTGAAGGTGTTTCTTAATAACAATAGCCTTAATAACAATAGCTATAAGCAATAAAGAGCAGGTATTGAAAATGCTAACAGAGATAATTAGACTGTTTACGGTAAAATTAACGTTATGAAAAAAGGTTATCGCGAATTACTTTGAAATGTTGGCTTGTAGAGGACCGTAGATTTAGAAAAAATAGATTTTTTATAAGGCTGTGAATAAATAATGGCTCATTGTACAAGAAAATCTCACTAGAGTAAAAAGATTAATCTTGTGTCAAAGATTAATAAAAAGAAAAAAAAATCAATTCTGGTCATTGAGGGTTTTTATTTATAACAGCTGTTATAAGCAATGAAGCAAGAGAGTTTATGAAGTATAAACAATGTTATTAACGGCAGGTATAGATTTTACATCAGTTTAATGAAAATTATGACACTAGTTGGCCTGGATGATTTTTTATTGACAAATGAAAAGTCTAGACGATTTCCTGGTAAAAATCGCAATTTTTCAACAACAATTCACGGAGAGAAGTTTTCAATCGATCGGAAGATTTCTTTTTGTTTTCAAGAGATCTAACCTCGATATAGATAATGTACAAGTTTCAAGTTTTTCTGAGCCATAAATTCTGAGGTACAACTGTGCAAACATTTCGATTTTGTTAGCAATCATTTGTTTGTAAGGGTGGAGTTCCGTATCGGCGACAGAAACGCGCGACTTGATTTGTCCGAAACAAGTCACGCGATGAGTGATTCATGATAGGTTTCCTATGGGGCGCCTTGCGTCAAGCGACCAGGTCAATTTTCAATGCATTATCTGCAGTCAAGAATTTTTAACCAAACAGTTGCTCCTTTTTACCAAAAAAGATCAAATTTATAACAAAAAAGATTAATTTTCAACACAAAAAAAAAACAAATTTTCTACAAAACAATTGAATTTTTAACAAAAAAGTTAATTATCAACCAAATAGTTCTTCTTTATTTTGTTTATACTGTCTCCCTTTTACGGGTTTGAGAGTCTTTACATAACGATTACATGTATTCTTACAAACAAGCCTTATATACTATCTCACCACCTATTTGCTACATCTCATCTTAATTACTATTCTTACTTCTAAGCGCTTGCGACCTTGCCCTGGGCTTCGTTTCTCCTTACCATTATCAATCTCAATTGGATTCTATTCCGCACCACTACTTTCTAATTCTCTTTTACGAATCATTTTTTGGCTTTTTTCCTACCCTGTGCCACCAGCTTTTTCTCATATTCTCCTGTTTCTTCATCCATTCATCTCCCTGAACATTTCCATTTAAAATCCACTTCACTTTCTCTCTTCCACACTTTCCCCTCCCCCTTCATCACCTGTAGACCTCTCTAGGACTTGCAACCATGTTTCCTGCTCATACCTACACACTCTAGAGAGATTCTCTTCTTCATTCATACAGTACCTGCATACTCTTACACCCTCTCCCATTCTAATTCTCACCACTCTATTCCATTTGCTCTCTTTTCAAATGTTTCCCAGGTACTCTGGTTCCTCCGGCATCTTAACCATTCGATACCAGCTGTTGTACCTTGACTCAACGATTTGCTTCCACCTTTCCTCTGCTTGCCTTGCCGTCATCTCTTCCTCCATTTTCCTGCCACTCTGTACCCCTCATTTGCATACCACATTCAAATCTCATTTCATATCTCCTCTTCCCATTTCGAACGTCACATGTTTCCCCTCCTCTCTTTATCCATTTCTTCCCTCAGCATATAACCTGGACAGCTCCAACTCACCACCATGACCCATCTCAAAAATCTCTCATGCAGACTTTCCACTCTCTTATGCTCTTTCCACCCCCAAATTTCCACTCTATAGCTTAACACTGACCATACTAGCACATCGAAAATCCACACGCTCAGCCCCCAGTTGTCCTTGAACCTTCTTTTACATATACCCCATACTTATCCCATCACTTTACTCGCGCATTCTAATATCTTTCTCACCCGCAGCTCGCTTCCTCCGCTCGTGTCAAACCAAAATCCTAGGTAGCAAACTCCTCAACCAACTCTACCACCAGGCTATTAATCTTCCATTCATATTCTATTTTATGCTTTTTATTTCTGAAACACATCTTAGTCTTATTCACGTTCACTATTAGACCCTTCACTCTCACGTACTCTTCGAACACTCTCGTCATCAGATTAATTCATTTTTCATCATCCGCCACTAGCACTACGACATCTGCATATGCTAGTGAATACACTTTGCCTGTTCCTAATGTTGTCCCTCCTTTCCCTTTCTGCCAGAGGAACACTAAATAGGAGTGGACGTAACGGGCACCCTTGCCTGAGCCCCCTTTTTGTCCAGAATTCCTATCCTTTCTTTTTTCCTATCTTCACTCTTATCTTAGTTTCCACAAATATTTCTTTTATCCTCTCTATCTACAAACTCTCTATCTACAAACAGTGCGACTAATTTCCCTTTCTTACGCCCTAAGTTCCTATTGACTAAATAGTTTAGCACGTAGATGTTGTCTGTGGTCCTTATCCCTTTCCTAAAACCCGTTTGGTTGTGTGCTATACTTCCTTTTCTTCCCTCTGTCTTTCCAACCTCCTTCTAAGTACTTACGCGTAAATTTTGTATCCCACCGACATGACTGTGATACCTCTGTATTCCTCCACCCGTTTGCCCTCTTCTTTTTTAATCAACGGTACTACCAGCCCTGTCTTCCTTTCCTCCGACCAACCTTCTCTTCACACCTTGTTGCAAATCCTCCACATCTCTTCTTTCACCGCTAACTCCGTATTTCAGTGCTTCATTTTCCAAGCCATGATGCCCTGTGGCCTTGTTTCTTTTCAGCCTTGCAATCGTCTCGTTCACCTCTTCTCTACTAATCTCGTTTTCGCTGTCCTTATCCCCCGCTACCGATTTTCTTCCTTCTCCCTTTACCCTATTTTCCACACCCCCTAACAGAACCTTGAAATACTTCATCCACTCATTCATCTCGATTTCTTCATTTATGCCCTTCCTTCCCCCTCTTTCCCTGTTTATCACTTCCCACTCCCTCCCTTCCTTTACCGCTTTCTTTACCTCTTCCATGTACCTTTTCTTCTCCTTCTGTCTTTTTTCTTTTTTACTGTCGTGCTTTCTCTTTCTTCTGTTAATTTTCCTCTTTTTCCGTTTCCCCTTTCTTCCATTTTGTTACATTCTCCTGCATCCTATCTTTACTTGAACTGCATTTATCGTTTAACCAGCCTCTCCCAAAACCCTCTCTTTCTTCTCTCGGTCTCACCTTTTCCCCCTACCTGTCCATTTTAAATTTCCTTTCCCTCTTTCTTTGCTTCTTCCCCCTACCGCGCTTTGGGCCTCCACGTTTTAATGTCGGGATCACCGAGAAGTGCTCTGAGCCTATTTCATTGCCCACTTCCATTCTAACTATCAGCTTCCTTATTCTTTCTTCTGCCAGAATGTAGTCTATTACGGTGTCCCCTATAACCCTGTACGTAAATTCCCCTTCATCCTCGCCTCTGGTATGGCCGTTACAAATAAACCATCCCGCTTCTCCCAAAAAGTCCAGTAGCCTCCTACACTCTCGATTCGTTTTCTTGTGTTTCAAGTTTCTAATGAAGCCCTCCTTTTCTGTATCCCACAATTCTCTTCTGTGTTCCCCAGTCCACGCATTTAGGCCCCCCCCCTATCAGCACCAATCCCTTCTCATTTTTATCTGTCCATTTCTTTATTCTCCATCCTCCCTCTCCCTTTCTTCCTCTACCACCACTATTTTCTTACCCCTGACACCATGCCACCCATTCCTCTCCCTTTCACGTGATCCTTTTCCGCTGCTTGCATCTTCCACACATATGATTTCGGTAACAATCTTTCTATGCCCTTCAAATATTTCTCATCCGCCCAAGTTTCGCTCATCATTATTACGTCATATTTTGTCAATTCCCCCCAGAAACCCTTATCCTTGTTTTTTAATCCGGAGACATTCCAGAACGCCACTTCCACGTGTCTTTCTTCTCCACCCGCTCCTCTCGTTCTTGTGTTTAGCCCTTTTTTTATTTTGTAAACCCCGACGCGTTTCGTTCCTTCTTATTTCCATGTTCTTTGTCCTTCTTATTTCCTTGTTTACCAAGCTCTCAATTCTTCTACTTCTTCGTCCCAGATCCACATCTCTCCGTTCATCCAAATTCTATCTCTCCCTATTATTACCCTTCTACCTTTCCTTCCTTCCGCCCATGCCCTCCCCTCAATTAGCCATTTTCTTCTCCCTTCCTGCCAGGTGAAATCTTCTATTCTCTCTGTTCTTCCTTTCAACATCTTCTTTCTGCCCATTATTTCAAACCTATCCTCCTCACACCGTAATGTCACCAGAAACATACCTTCCATCCGTTCCTCCATTCCTCCTACTCTCTTTACCCCTTCCAACCTAACCTCAAAATCAGCCCTTATCTTTCACTTTTGCCATCACATTCACCCTTTCATCCACACCTTTCAATATCACTCACCCTCTCACCCCTACCTTCTTTACTCACCATAATTTCACCACGCTAACTTCTCTTTCCTGTTCCTAATAGCCAAAAAACTATAGCACCAAAAAAACACCGTAACTCTACTATCGGTATCGGAAACGGAAGCCTACAACTAAATAGATGAATTTTCAACTAAAATAATAATAATAATTTAAAAAACGGTTGGATTTAACTAACAAAAACAAATTTTCTAAAAAATACTTGCTAGGGTAATAAGTAAATAGTCATTTGTAAGCTGTAAGTATGTATACCATTAAGACATTTCCCTTTCAGGGTAGGCGTGACACTACCCGATTCGGGTAGTGTTTCTAGGTGGATAGTTTTCTTGTAGTTATAAATAACTACAAGTTTGGGCTCACCACACCCATAATATGCCAACAGCACACAGTATTCTCGAATGGTCACCCATCCAAGTACTAACCGCGCCCAACGCTGCTTAACTTCAGTGATCTGACGAGAACTGGGTTTTTCAGTGTGGCATGGCCGTTGTAAATTTGTAAATTTCACGTAAATAAGCCCGAAGACGTTGATGTAAAAAAATTTTTGTGCTTTGCAGATTGAAAAATGTAAAAAAAAAGTAAGGAACTTTGGGCACATTTAAGAAGAGTCAAGTTTAGACCATTATTTCATATACAAGAGGCAATGGGAAAAATTTGAAAAAATTCATGAATACGAGGAAAACATTTGTGAACAAATTGCAGTTGATAAATTTGAGAAATAATAAAAATTGTTGCTTATAATTACACAAATGTACAACCATACTATCTTCGGTTCTAATGAAGATATTAAAGCGATTCAAACTGCAAACTGTAACGGATAGGCTCTGTAATTATTTACAATCTCCCGGAAGGATGTGATTGTTTTATTTTTGGTGAAAATCGCGATATTTTTAGACATTTTTTTTTGTTGGAAAACAAGTGCGAGAAAACTGCGGGGATCCTTTTCTTTTGCTTCCGTCCGCTCGTGCCTTTCTTCGACTTGTGCTTCTGAACTCTTGCCCAGACATTTGACACCTCCTCCGACCAGTGCCGTATCTCTTTAAGTGAAGTACCTTGGACTTTTAATATTTTCAGAAAAATATGCGCCATTTTGTTATTGTAGAACCTTTTTTAAATTTTCGGGTGGATTTCAAAATAAGACGATAAAATATATCAGAATCAGAAAGAAAACGATAAATATATAGATGAGGAGAAAAAATGGGGTTTCATTTGAGAAACAAAGCACAACATTGAAATACGCGTAACTTCGTACACATTAATTTCTACAAATTGGAAAATCGGTTCAAGGTTTATTCTAATTTTTGGTGAAAACAATCTACTGCTACATTTTTAGTTGAGAATTCAGGTTTTTTGCTCAAAATGTTTATTCTTCGGATAAAATTCAATTTTTTTGTTAATAATCTTGCTAGAAAATTGAATTGTTATGTGGAAAATTCGACTCTTTTCGTCCGAAACTCATCTTTTTAATACGTTTTGCTTGAGGATTCAACCCATTTTCAAAGAAATTGTCTTTTAGTTTATAAATTTAATAATATGGTTGACATTTTTTTCTCTCTTCACTGAAAAATAATTGTTACTTGAAATATAAACTATGTATTACATTCTTCGTTGAAAATGCATCATTTTTTAGTTAAAAATGTAACTATATAAAAGAGTATTACAAAAATTGATTTTTATGCCTTCTTCACGTGTATTTTGCAGGTTCATTTTGAGAATTAATAACAGCATAACACACATAAAATGTTGTGCATAGTTTACCATATGTCCCGTAGTTTATAAAAAAAGCACAAACAATTTTGGAAACAAATTTTTTTGACCTTGATCGTAGCCTACAATTATTTTATCTACAAGCCTAATGACCAATTCCATTTACTATATACACAATTTTATGCCACGAATGAAATAAATACGGCACTGGTCGGAGGAGGCGTCAAATGTCTGGGCAAGAGTTCAGAAGCACGAGTCGAAGAAAGGCAGGAGCGGTCGGAAGCAAAAAAAAAAGGATCCCCGCAGTTTTCTCACACTTCTTTTCCAAGAAAAAAAATTTCTAAAAATATCGCGATTTCCACCAAAAATAAAACAGTCACATCCTTCCAGGAGATTGTAAATAATTACAGGGCCTATCCTTTGCTGTTTGAATCCCTTTAATATCTTTATTAGAACCTAAGATAGTATGGTTGTACATTTTTGTAATTTTAAGCAACAATTTTTATTATTTCTCAAATCTGTCAACTGCAATTCTTTCACAAATGTTTTCCTCATATTCGTGAATTTTTTCAAATTTTTCCCATTGCCTCTTGTATATGAAATAATGCTCTAAACTTGACTCTTCTTAAATGTGCCCAAGATTCCTTACTTTTTTTTACATTTTTCAGTCTGCAAAGCACAAAATTTGTTTAACATTAACGTATTCAGGCTCATTTACGTGAAACAATTGCAGCTTTCAAATTACTATTTACTTATTACTCTAGCATTTTTTTTGGCTGAGTTGTTAAGCTTCAAATGCAGATGCCTATAATTTTTGCGCCGATAGTAGAATTTTTAAACTAAAACAAATCAATTTTTAACAAAAAAATAGATTAGATAATTTTGCATACGATTGTTGAATTTTCAAGTCAACTAGATAAATAAATAGGAAATTTTTTAATTTATAGATTAAATAAATTTTTGTTAAGAAACATTGAATTTCATTTTTAAATCTTCAAAAATTTTAGGTTTTTAAAATTACGTTGAACATGCGTTAGCCATACGTGGGATATTTTGTAATTTAGGCAAAAGATTGTGAAGCCTGCCATAAATTAGTCTTTCACATGTAGATCCTTGTAACATTTGCTTTTTGCATAAAAGATGTAAGGATGTTGACGCACAAGTTCTATTAATTTCGAATCATCCATAATCATAATAGATGGTAGACATTATTTTCGGAAACTCAGTCGCGTGGGCTGAGCGGCTAGACAGCTTCTCAAGCAGTCTAGTCGCCGTGATTTATAGCCGACCATGGGATCTCTACAGTGGCTCGTTGGGTTCCGCGTCAAACGAAAGGGCGCCATAAGATCCAATGAGAAGCAGTCATAATCTGAAACGTTCAATTTGATTTGCGCGACCCCAAGTCGCGTTCGTCTTTTACCGCTGTTATCCTAACACAGCGGCCGCGAGCGTTGGAGGTGACAATAGTCGCCTCTGGATGCTTTTTAGAGCTACCATCTTATTGCTAGTATTGCTAGTATTTATGGAGTAAAATGATGCAATTGAATTTTGAGGTTAGAGCTTCTGCCGAGCAGCCTTATAAAAGAACATTAAAAAAAATGTACCCAAATTCATCAGAAAGGTTTCAGAAATATTTGATAAATATCTACTTTTTCAATTTATTCTTATTTATTGGCCAACGGCCATACCACGCTGAAAACCCAGTTCTCGTCAGATCACTGAAGTTAAGCAGCGTTGGACGCGGTTAGTACTTGGATGGGTGACCATTCAAGAATACTGACATGAGTGCTGTTGGCACATCGTGGGTCTGGTGAGCCCACACTTGTAGTTATTTATAACTACAAGAAAAACCTAGAAACACTACCCGAATCGGGTAGTGTCACGCCTACCCTGAAAGGGAAATGGTTTAATGGTATATATTAATTTATTAGTTTAAACACTGCACTAAATTTTGATGGTAAGTTACGAACAAGGTAACTTCCTTACCTGCACAAAGGAGGATTTTATATTATTTATTTGTATTATTGCATTATATTATCCTATTATAAAAAGTACAGTAAAGTCTCCCGTATTTCCGCGTCCTTGAAACGTAGGGATTCGTTATTTTCAAAGCTGTAGGGGCCCCCACCTCTACCGCGAGTGGGCAGGTTCTTTTCATCAAGCGACGTTCATTGGCTGCCCGGCCTTGTATCGCTGCGCTTGCTCTAAGCAACTTTTTCAAGTGCGCATGTACCGAAAACCGCTGTCGATTTGAAATGAATAAATATGTACTATCAATAATAATACACATAAATAGACCTGACATTCTTAGAACTGCTGGCCCACCCAGTTTTTCAGCTCAGAGGGCGAGAGGGTTGCGACTCTCGCCTCGGAAGGGCTGAGAGTGCGCGAGTACTCAGTGGAATATATTACGCAATATGATGCATTCCAAGTGGAAACGGTTCAGACGGCCCCGATTTGCGCAGTTGAAAATCTCTCGGTCTGTTACCACAGTTAGCGCATTCGCGTATCATGTGTGCCAGTATTTTTTCAGTGTTTTTTTTATGTCAGACAATTTGCCCACTAAAAATCAATGTAGCAGAATCAAAAAACGACTCAAATATTTCGCGGCATATTGAGTATCGCAACATGGCATACCACGACGTCGTGCTAGGATAGGTGCAAATAAACGTAAAGGTAAGTTATAAGGTCTGAATGTGTCTGAATGGTAATCTTTTCAATTGTAGAATGCATGTGCACATTTATGTTTCTTCATCCTTTTATCGATTGAAAACCTTTCAGTTTCACGCAATACAAGCAACTGTCCGAAATTTGAGGTTACAGTGACACTACCCTGAAATTTAGGATATTTTATTTTATTTCGTGACACTGAAAGGTCGTGTATCGACAAAAGAATGGAACATGAGTGAGAAAATAGATTCTACACTTGAGAAATATTACTATTCGTACACTTGTGATTTACTTTTACGTTTAGCATATTATCTCCAAAAAGTTGTATGGATTCCTATAATGCCATGCTTAAATACTCAATTCAAGGCTTCCCGCTCTTCGGGCCTCTTTTTTTCATTGGTCAGCCACAGACGTGGAGGAGAGTGTACAGGGACCGTGGTGGGAGTCGACTGAACTGCGCAATTTGAAATAGCCGGATACGGGGGGCTTGAAATAGACTATTTCCACTTGTGACGTCATTTCAAAATGTCCGAATGGTTCAGGGAAAACATTGCATTGTATACATTGCGTCGCGTGTATTATCTTAGTTAAAGATCTGTGTTTATCGGAAAATGAAAAATGTCTAGTGAATACTTTTTGAGTTTATCTGGTGAAGTGAAGGTCCGTTAGTGTAATAAACTAAATGCAATTGACAATTTAGATCCCTACGCTCTGAAAAGTGAGGAATTTTCCACAAGTATTAGTGATGAACCCGTAGTGAGTGAGTTCGATCTTGTATCGAATTTTACGATAACTCATAGTTATTACACGTGCAAACAATTGAAAGCTTATGAAAGCTTAGAGGCTTTTAAGTTTTACGAAGCCGAATTTGTTGAAAAAGTGGAGTGCAAGAAGGTAAATGACAACTTTCTAGTGCGTGGTGAGGTTAGTATTGGCACGTTCATTTATCATTAACTGTATGGATTTATTTATATTAGAGTATATTTTGTTTTGCAATGTGTCACTAAATTTTGTATTTATTCAATAATAATGCTTACTTGAAAAGTAGCATACAATTTTGAACATATTGCCAGATGCTTTAAATTCGAGGTTGGGAAATGTTCATTGTTATAGAAAAATCTCCTTATTTTTTCTAATAAATGTAGATAATATTTGCAAAATTAAAAATATATGAACTGTTACAGCTTAAACATTCTCAAAGAATGAATGATAAAAATTTAAAAGCGTGGATTGTCTTAGATCTGACATCGGTCAGATCAGCTGGAAGTCGTAATAAATGACCAAGAAAAGAAACTTGTCAGAAAAAATTTATTCAACCCACTTATATATTGCCATACATGAGTTGAACAAAAGTTACAGCGAATTGTAACGGGAAGGCTGTTGGACTCGAGCTCTAACCTCAAAATCTTATCACCTCACTTTACTGAATAAATACTAGAATTAAATCATTTTTAAACACAAAGCAGTACTCCTTTTTTAAATTA
This sequence comes from Andricus curvator, assembly GCA_932195095.1. Taxonomy (NCBI): domain Eukaryota; kingdom Metazoa; phylum Arthropoda; class Insecta; order Hymenoptera; family Cynipidae; genus Andricus; species Andricus curvator. Next base: position 55,425 of record CAKNYM010044137.1, read on the forward strand.
GAATATGTATTCACAGGGAGAAACTGTTTAATTTAATAATTTTTGCGTAAAATGAAATTTTCAAATGGTAACTTGAACTAGCCTAAACATTCGAAACTTTTGTATTGCGCAAACAATATCAAAGTAAACACTTTTTCCTTCTGTATTCACACTTTTATTTAAAACCAGAGTACCGATAAGTATTTAAAAAATATTTAATGCCAGTATTTATTGAGTGAAATGAGGCAATTGAATTTGGAGGTTAGAACTTGATTACTTCAGCCTTGTGTAAAATGTATCTAATTTATCTTACCTGATATCAAATGGTTTGATCAAATTGTTGCATTTCCTATCAGCGACTCACTCAAAGGACCACGTTTAATCGCACTTATCCATTGTTCATGTCTTTTTTTTCGATCACTATTTTTTCGGGCAAAGTGTATGCTCCACCCGGTCTGGCAAACTGTTTGTTTGTTTCTTTTATAATAGCTGGAATTTTATGAAATGATATTCCATGCTCCCTTGCTTGGTTCTTCGTATAACCCACAATAAAACACGAAAGTACCATTTTCTTAAATTAAAAGAATTAATTGATCCTAGAAAAGTATATTACATGCGATTCAATAATGTATAAAACACGAGTGCTCTCCCTGAACCATTCGGCCATTTTGAAATTTTATGGCTTAATAGAAATACTCTATTGGGGGGACTAGGAATAAGGGAGACTTTACTCAATCTTTGCTTTACTGTACATGCATTTCAGCTAAATTCATGCGTAGTCCCTAAACCCTATTGGTAAATTCAGTTAGCCATTTACATCTAATGTAAGTCACAATAGAATCAGCTAATCAGCTGCCGAGAATCGAAAGCAAGATTCGATAAGTCGATAATGTAAAAAAGATTTGATAACTCGATAATTCAAGTAGGCGCAAATTTTCAAAGAGTCAACATTTCTGGCTTAATTATTATAATGAATTAATACAATAGTTTAAAATTTGGATTACAAATAAGTGTGTTTAAATCGAATTAGTTATAATTTATTGTTAGTTTCTCTAAACATAGGGGAAAGGGAAGAAAGTGTTTTCAAAATTCAAAACAAAATCCAAATTTTGAAGTATCTCGAAAACGGTTAGAGATACACGAAAACTGACAACATTTGCAGGGTTTTCTAAAGGCCCATGCATGCTCGAATGCAAACGCGAACGCGAACGCTGACGCGACGCACTTTGGAACGCATTTTTGAGTTATACTCAGTGGAGGCGCACCAGCAAAACTCGACGCGGTCCACTGCACTGTGGCAACCGCACAGGGCTTCAGGAATGGATTTTCGCGGAAGGATGAAGCTGCAGGTCGCAATTTTCAACCGATTCACCTTTTTTTTTAATTACTCAGTACAAAATTCCTAACAAACTTAAGGTTCCTGATTTTTTATTTTATTTAAAAAATATTATATAATTAAAGATATCAGAAAAAATGGCAAAATCTAAGTATTATATTTTTAATGTAATTGTAATGTAATATTTTGATATTTTCAATTTTGTTTTTTATTCTATTTATTCTTCTTCGAAAATGAAGCATTTTTATTTTCAAATTCTCATTATGTATATTAACTTTATTAGAAAAAAAGGACTTTTTCACAAAATGGTAGAATTTTCAACTAAAAAAGAATGATTCTCGACGATAAATGTAATAGTTGATATGTCAACCGATAGACTTTTACTTTAAATCAAAAGTAGTGTAATTCAACTAAAGTTGAATTTTAAACCAAATGCTTCATTTTTTAATGAAAGAAGATGAATTTTGTGGAGAAGAAGTGAGTTTTGAACCCCGAAAGTTAAATTTCAAACAAAAAAGCTTATTTTTAAGCAACAAAGAAAAATATGTAACCAACACAAATTAATTTTCAACCAGACAGTTGTTTTTCCAATAAAGAAGACGAATTTTTAAAGAAATAGGTCAATTTTCAACCCACAAATTTCAATTTCAAATAAAAACGCTTATTCCCAAACAAGAAAGATGAATATCGTACCGAACAAGATGACTTTTTAATAAAATGATTGAATGTTTAACTATATAGGTGCATTTTCAACGAAGTAGTTTTTTCCAATCGAAAAGGACGGATTTTAAAGAAAACAGCTGAATTTTAAACCCACACAATTAAATTTTTAACACAAAAGTTCATTTTCAACCAAGAAAGATCAATTTTTCACCAAAAAAGATAATTTCTAAAGAAACTAGTAAAATGGTTTAGAGAATTGGTAAATTTGTCGACCAATTAGTAGAATTTTTAACTACAAAGAGAAGAATTCTTAACCAAAAATGTAGTAGTAGTCTTTTGAATAAAAAAATAAAAAAAATGTAAATGAACTTTCAACCGAAAATAATTGAATTTTCTCATCACTGGCTTCTATTAATTCAGTTCGAATTTAAGTGACAAAACAAGAATCAGGGGAAAAGGGGCAAGTTTCTGGAAAGCAGGCAACAACAAATTCGATATGAATGTATGTATGTATGTATACCATTAAGCCATTTCCCTTTCAGGGTAGGCGTGACACTACCCGATTCGGGTAGTGTTTCTAGGTGGATAGTTTCTTGTAGTAAATAACTACTACAAGTGTGGGCTCACCACACCCACGGTGGGCCCACAACACGCAGTATTCTCGAATGATCACCCATCCAAGTACTAACTGCGCCCAACGCTGCTTAACTTCAGTGATCTGACGAGAACTGTTTTTTTTCAGCGTGGTATTGCCGTTGGCAATTAATAATTGATAAATAATAATAATGAATAATTTAATATAAAACATCTATTGAAGAACAAGTCAATTTGGATATGTAATTGGTAATTTTTCGCATATAGTTACAATATTCTTGTTCATTTCTCTGCTTCGGTAGAGTCTGAAATGTAGATACACAAAGAAGAAGAATATTTGGCATAAATTAGTAGATATTTGACATCAGGCACATAAACATTCTATTATTATAAAATGTACTTCTAAATTCCTGGCGTAGACTTGAAATTTTGCGTTGGAAAATGGATTTAGGGGATTTCCCCTCAATTTGAATAACATTTGGCCACCACATTTCTTAGCGTCCTCTCAGAGCCTACCTCGGTAACAAATTTTATCATACCTACCTGAAATTGAAGATTCTTCGTTGGAAAATCATTTTAGCGATTTCTTCGCCGTTTCAAAACATGTGGCTACCACATTTTGTATGTCTACTCACGGTCTGCCTTCCCACCTTTGCCTACCTGCGTACCATATACTTTTATATTAACTAGGTACATCTTCGTTTCTCGGTCTTTGACTGTACATTTGCTCTGCTACTCTGCTACTTTCAGTTACCTTTTATTTATACATATTTTTGCGATTTTTACCGTAACCATCTGCAACATCTGACGGGCATTACATTACTAGAATGTGAACGAACATTATGAACAATTATCTGCTAAGTTCATTGTCATACAATAATAACCGTTTTTACAACGGAATGGACAAAAAAGTTACCAACAAATGACACCCTTTTACCACGCAAGAGTACTCCCAGAATACAAATAATTTGATTGTTGTATGTTTTAATGATTATAAACAAATCAAATTAACAAATAGCCAAATATTGTAATTGTGGTTGAGAACATTTGTTTTTAACTAAAAATGCATTAAATTATTGTGAGAGTGATTGTTAGTCAGAATATACATAAATTATTAACAATTAGAATAGTTATAAAAAATGTTTTGCATAAATTTGAAATTTGTGGTTTTCTTTAATTGCGGTTTACCTTTTATCATCTGCATTGATGCAGATATTCTTAAAAATAGTATATGTTTAATTATATTTGTGAAAATACAACAATTGTTTTGAACAAATCTTTTTTGAACAAATATAAAAGTTTGGCACTTTGGCCTGGAAAATAATTGTATGCACCAAAACTGCTTTAAATGGTTGTAACAGACATTTTCAGTCACTATTTCTATGTAAAATTAACAATGAGCAATTGTTATTATTTCATTTCAAATATTACGAAATTTTCATATATTAAAAAAAAATTGTAATTTTTGTTGAAAACAAATTTTTCTTTTCTGGAAATACTTTAAATTATTGTGAAAGTGATCTTCAGTAACAATTTCTATAAAAAATTAACAATTATAATATTTATTCATAATGCGAACCGTTGTTGAAGAGTAAATAATAATTATGTGAAAAATTTCGATTTTCTCATACTTTAAGTAAACATATAATAAATAAACAAATGAAAATTCAAAATATCTATGACCAAGGTGCTCTTTGAAATTTAACACTCTTTAATTAACAACGAAAAAATCGCAATTCGGGGTAAAATTGAAGTCTGTAGACTTTTTCGAACGAAAAATATCCGTTTGGTCCCACTGTGTGTCTTTGACCCAGTGTGGAGGCGTACGGTGAAAACTGTGAAAAGCGTCAGGTTAGACTTTTTGTCAGCGTTTCGGCGATGCGCTTGTCCAGTGTGAACTAAACCATTGCTCAACACAGTTTCTATCCTGACGGAAACGCGAACGCCCGCTCGCATTCCGTTTTGCGTTCGAGCATGCATGGGCCTTAAAGTGGATGATTCACAACAGCCCCTTGCAACGACGTTAGTTCACTAGTACGGTCAAGTGAAGTGTGGATCGTAGATGGCGCTGGGAGTCTTTCAGCCTGTTTTTATATGGCAAGCATAGGAAAAATTAGTGAAAAATTAATTTGATCGACATTTTTCGCAATGACGATCGATTTTCTGTGTTGCTAATCAAAGTGTAAAAATTTAAAAATGTTAATTATATAAAATTTGGCACTAAAATAAATAAAGAGGGGGGAACGCGGTGTATTGCAAGTCAGGTTATGACAGCTGCTCCAAGAAATTTAATTTCTTTCACGTGCCAAAAGGTAAAGAAAATCGAAAATCCTGGCAAAAAGGAATCCCAAGGGAAAATTTTGTAGAAAAAACCGGACACGGCGAGACATTTTTTTTAAAGAAGATATCTTGTGGGAGTGAAAAACGTTTGCAGAGGATGAAGTCTGTTCTGGGAGTGGCAAGTATAAATATAAAATATTTATATTTACAATGATTGATTGTTGTTTAATTTTAAAGTAATAATATTATTGTTGTTTATATAATAATTAAAAATTAATGTTTCATTATTTTTGTTTGAACTGTTTGTGAGATATAAAATGTAAGTGGTACCGCACGGCAGTGCCGGTCACACCGGTTTGTATATTTTTTGTTCTTGATATAGCGTGAAAATAAATCACATATTAAAATGACCAAAGGATTCATTAATTAAAATAATAGTTTAATTTAAACAAATTCTAATAAAAAATATCGAACATTTTATCTTAAAATGAACATATATCTTCATGTTTGAAAATTCTTTCGTAGAAACATGAAATAATAAATAAGAACTATATGTATTTCAATAAAAAATATCGAAAATTTTATCTTAAAATGAAACGATACCTTTATTAAAAAAATATATATATATTGCAGAAATATAAAAAATTAAATAAGAACTATGTATTTTAATAAAAAATATCGAACACTTTATCTTAAACTAAAACGATATCTTTATTTCAAAAAAGATTAGTGTAGAAATATGAAAAATTAAATAAGAACTATGTGTTTTAATGAAAAATATAGAACATTTTATGTTAAAATGAAACTATACCTTTATTTTTAAAAATTATTTCTTATATAAAAATATAAAAAATTTAATAATAACAATCTATTTTAATAACTAAAATCCAACATTTTATCTTAAAGTGAAAAGATATCTTTATCTCAAAAAAACTTTTCGTAGAAATATGAAAAATTAAATTAGAACAATGTATTTTTTTAAAAATATCAAACATTTTATCTTAAAGTGAAAAGATATCTTTATCTCAAAAAAACTTTTCGTAGAAATATGAAAAATTAAATTAGAACAATGTATTTTTTTAAAAATATCAAACATTTGATCTTAAACTGAAACGCTATCATTATCTCAAAAAAACTATTCGTAGAAATATGAAAAAATTAAATAATAAATATGTATTTTAATAAAAAAATATCGAACATCTTATCTTAAACTGAAATAATATCTTCATTTAAAAAAATTCTTTCGTGTAAATATAAAAAATTAAATAAAAACTATGTATTTTTATAAAAAATATGGAACATGTTCTCTTAAACTGAAACGATATCTTTATTTTTTTAAATTCTCTCGTAGAAATATAAAAAATAAATAAAACTTTACCTTCTTAATTCATTTATTTAAATTTAACTAGTTTTTAAATTAATTAATCCTTCGATTAATTAATTAATTCGTTTATTCAAATGAATCATTTGTTATTGTAATAGGATAACTGTTGTTAATAAATTACCACTACCGCCGGAAATTGTGCGCACGACTCTTGTGAGCGCTATTAGAAGTCACTTTGACCTTCTGAAAATAATACAGCACGTGAGAAGTTTAAAAACAAAATTCAAGATTTTCTCAAATTTTCTACCTCAACTTCAACTTTTAGCACGACCTAGGGACATTTTTTAAAAAACCTCAAAATTATACTTAATTTAACCGAGAACCGTGATCGTCGATTAAAATTGAGCTCAGATACGATTGAACATTTTTAATCATATCTCGGGTACCCATGAAGATTTTTTAAGTTTTCTTGGCTTAAATTAAAGGTAAGATTTCAGGCTCGATGTCGTATAATTTTGAGGGTTTTGAAAAAATTTCCCTAGGTCGTGCTAAAAGTTTCAGTTGAAGTAGAAAATTTGAGAAAATCTTGAATTTTGTTTTTAAACTTCTCAGGTGCTGTATTATTTTCAGAAGGTCAAACAAATATTTGTTGGGTACCACTAGACGTGGAATTTCATAAGCTTCCCAACTGTTTTTATAAAAATGCCCTATCTCTTTTTTTCACCGATATATCGTGGTTCGAATTCAGCAGTGATTTTTAATAGCGCTCACGAGAGTCGTGCGCACAATTTCCGATGGTAGTGTACCAACGTTTGACATTGTTCTTATTTTAATCTCCTTTCCTATTAAATTAATTCTTCACCCCAATATAAAATTATGGTGTCTGCTATTTAATTTCCATTTGAAATTGAATTGTATATTTCATAACAGTAGTTTTGTTTATGAAATATAATGTCACAATATTATTATTAAAAAATATGTAATCAGTTCTGCACTATTTTTTTGTAATAACTATATGTAATGAGAAAAGTATCGTTTGCTTCTCGATCCATGCTTTTTTTCAAACTTATTTTTTGCAAACAAACTTTATATAATTTTGATAGACAAATTTGGAATTCAATAATAAAATTTGGTATAATTATAAGTTTCATGTTGTTTCTGGAGTTAAAAAATACTTTAAATTCATTTTATCCATGTTACGACTGGAGCCTTTCATATTTCCCGCAGCTAGAAAAAAAAGATTTTAACTATTTTTTTTTACTTACAATTACTCTAATATTTAAAAATATATGAAACTTCATTTATGTGATGCATAAAACCGATTCTCATTACGAATAATATCAATTAAATTAATTTCTATCTAATTTTGCCTATGCTTGCCATGTAAAAACAGACTGGAAAAACTCCCAGAGCCATCTGCGCTCCACGCTTCACTTGATTGTACTAGTGAAATAACGCTAACATACGATACAGTCGTTGCAGGGGACTGGTCCACAACCAACTCGACCAAAACCAGTAAACAAATGTTCAAAAATCGAAAAAAATCCAAAATCTTAAATGATCTCTAAAAGTGTCACAGATACGTGCAAACTGTCAAAATTTTAAAGCTTTTACAGAGGGGTTTGTTTTTGACCAATTCAAACTAATCTAATAATAACATTTTTTAAATACAAACCAAAAAAAAAATTAAAATTTTGAGTTAATTTGAAAACGGTAAGAGAGACGCGAAAACTGATAGCATTTTCAGGCATTCCTAAAGAGGGATGGTCTTTGGCCACCCCGGAGTAAAAAATTTAACAGATTTTCGAAATTAAAAAAAATGTAATTTTGAATCATCTCGAAAACGGTCATAGATTCGTGAAAACTAATTAAATTTTAAGCATTTTTACAGAGGGGTTTTGTTGTTTACCAACTTGAACTAACCGAATAGAAGGATTTTTAAATAAAAATAAAATAAAAATGTTGAGTTATCTTGAAAATAGTCAGAGATTCGCGAAAACTGACAGCCTTTTCAGGGGATTCTAAGGGGGGGGGGGGGGGCTATTTGGCTATCCCGATCTAAACCAGTAAACAAACTTTCAAAATTAAAAAAAAATCACAATTTTGTATTATCTCGAAAACGGTCAGAGATACGTGAAAACTAAGTAAATTTTAAATTTTTTCAGAGGGGTTTCGTTTTCGACCTACTCGAACTAACCCAATAAAAAGATTATTTAAATAAAAAATAAAATAAAAATTTTGAGTTTTCATGAAAACAGTAAGAGATACGCGAAAACTGACAGCCTTTTCAGGGGTTTCTAAAGGGGGATGGTATTTGGCTATCCCGATCTAAACCAGTAAACAAAATTTCAGAATAAAAAAAAAATCAAAATTTTGTATTATCACGAAAACGGTCAGCGAAACGTGAAAACTAAGTAAATCTTAAGGTTTTTGTGGAGGAGGTTTGTTTTTGACCAATTTGAACTAACCCAATTAAAAGATTTTTTAAATTAAAAAAAAAATGAAAATTTTGAGTTATCTAGATAGAGCGCGGTGAGAGATACGCGAAAACTCACAACATTTTCAGGGGGTTCTAAATGGGTATGGTCCTCGGCAACCCCGACCTAAACCAGTAAACAAAATTTCAGAATAAAAAAAAAATCAAAATTTGGAATCTGGAAAATGGTCAGCGAAACGTGAAAACTAAGTACATTTTAAGGTTTTTGTAGAGGGGGTTTGTTTTTGACAAATTTCAACTGACCCAATTAAACGATTTTCAGAATTTTTAAAAATGAAACGCGAAAACTGAAAACATTTTCAGGCATTTCTAAAGTGGGATGGTCCTTGGCCACTCCGATGTAAACCATAAACAGGTTTTCGAAATTAAAAAATCTAAATATTGAATTATCTCGAAAACGGTAAGAGCTACGCGAAAACTGACCAAATTTTCACGGTTTGATGAAGGTCCTCACCCACCCTGAACTAACAATAAAGTAAAGTAGTCATACGCCAAAACTGATAAAATTTCCAGGGTATTCCTGACCGGAATGGTCCTCGGCCGCGCAGAATCAGCCCAGTAGAATGATTTCCAAAATAAAAATTTTGAGTTGTCTCGAAACGATAAGATACGTTAAAACTGAAAAACTTTCGGGATTTTGTGAAGGGTGATGGTCCTCGGCCACCATGAATAAACCCAGTAAAAGTCTTCAAAATTATTAAAAAAAAGTTGATTGTGCAGAAAAAAGGGTCCATTCTATTTTCACCTTTGTACACATCTGGTGGACATCTTCCTGCTGTTGGCAAATAGAATGGACCTAGGGGCTATTCACTGAGTGAAAAGTCATTTCTAACTCAGAACTGGTTCTCCGAAGTCAAGAGAAATTTCTTACAATCCGGACAGATCATGCAAAGTTTTTCCAAATCTTAGGAAATCTTAGCACATCTTGCTTACTCTCGGAGAATCACGTAAATTCTTCTCAACTCTTCTCAACTCAGCGTCGATTACTGTAAAGTCAGCGCGGTCGTTATTGGGCTATCCATAAATCATCCCAAATTTTTTCATACGCCAAGGGCGTAGACGCATCTGTCTTTCAAGGAGATGGCGCATCTCGAGCAATGAGGGTCAACCCCCTGCAAGACTAACAAGTTTACGCCTGTGTCGTAGAGAATGGATAATAGCAATATTAAAATATAGGCATTTATTATTTTATTTGTATGAAAATTATTCAGCTTTAATACAAATCTCTGCAATGATTAGAAACTTAAAATGAGACTTTGTAGTTTATTGTTTACAGCGCAAAATATTATTTTATCTAAAACTAGCTGCTGCTAAGTTTTAAATAAAGTTTTGCATTATTGATGTACAAATTTATAGAAAATTTTATTAAAAATCGCTAAAGACATAGCACGTAAAAGTATGTTCATTCAAAAATGAGCATTTAAATGAAATTTTCTTCATAAAAGTTGAAGTAGACCTGAAAAGAAGTATCATTTATTTCTTGAAATTTGTTGATAAAATTTCTTGCTACAAAGAGAAACAGCTTTTTATTCTGTCTTTGAACTTATTTATTTCTTTAATCAATGTTTTCTCGAAAATGATCACTTTCATTACAGAATGGCTTAGAAAAAAATGTCCCTCTGGGAGTAGAACAACTTTTGTAAAACACTTTCTGCTGCAGAATCAACATTCCAACCAAAATAAGTACAATTTAATTTTTCCATAAAACTCACAGGATGTCTTCCTTATAAATAAACAAATACAGTGAAAAAATGGCAAACCATAAATCGACTTTTTAAATTTTCAAACAAGTCGTCGCCATTTGTTTAATTTTTAACTTTAAAAAAATTTCCGACAGATTTTGTAAGAGAACGGTTAACACCACCAGAATCCAAAAAGATATTTAGAACATCAAAATTAGGTCAAAAGCTATAGAAATTAAAGAAAAAAATGGCGTTTTTTGAAAAATGGACGTCAAAATTCAAATACTCGTAACATCGTGGGTTTTTTTTTGTTCTCAAAACGGAAAAATACGTGTCGCCTAATTTGCTATAAAAAAGAATATATTTCGCCGCCAAGAGATTCTGCAACTTTATGTGTCAACTGTGATTGTGAAACCTGCCTGATTTGGAACGAATTCGGTCTTTTTATTAATATTTTTAAGTTATTTCATTTTATACTGTAAAGTCTTTATCAATCATTTTTGCAATGATGCTACCGGGATGAGCCAGGGGTAATTCTGTGTGCAGTTGTAGGTCTGCCTGATTTTTTACTGAATATTACGTAAAATGTGCTAACTACGAAAAACTAGGGCCACCCTCCCCGAGAAATTGATCACTTTTCAGATATTCGCGTTTTAATTTTTTTTTAATAATGCAATAGTCCTCTTACAATTTGAGGCTTTTTGAAACTTCGAACATAGCATCGGTTAGAAAACCATTTACGAAGAAAAATTTCCTGTCTCATTTTTTGAATCTTTCGATTGTTGACATCAAAAATTAACATTAGGTTGACAAATAAGAAAAATTAAACTGTGCTTATTTTGTAAAAATTTTGATTCCACAGCAAAAAGTTTCTAACAAAAGTTGGACTACTGCCAGAGGAGCATTTTTTTCTAAGACAACATTTTTTGATATACATACAACTAACCAATTATATGAAAACATCTATTAAAGAAATAAAGTAGTTCAGAGCCAGAATAGAAAACTCAGTTCGTACTCCTACTGATCTTCCTGTATTCTGCAAATTCATCCGTATTCTTTCCGATTCTCTTCGATTCTTTCCAGTTCTCTCCGATTCTCGCCAACTCTGAATCGTTCCGCTTCACTCATCTCAACTCAGATTCAAGATCGCGTATTCTTCGAAAATCAGGAATTCTTGCACTCATTTTCACTCAGTGAATAGCCCGTCGGAATGGACCTTTTTTCTAATACTTTGGCACGCACCTTGTCTCATTAAACTCAAGATTATTCTGAGCGACTTTCATCCCCGAAATATCATTTTTATTCAGTTTTCATTGATAGCATGACAAGCAGTTTACATTACCTTCAATTTTAAGCCTTTAAACTTGCGATCGCTCCATTCAATTCCTAAATAAAGGCCTTCAACAAAAATGTTTGTTAAAGTGATATTTTTAAGTATTTCAAAATTTTATAAACTGTACTGCATTCGAAAAATGTTTCAAAACGTAAAAGAATTTTTCATATTTTTTTCCACCACTCTTAGCTCTGAGATCATCTGAAAGTACAGATTACTGTGCGCCGGGCCTAACTACAGCATTTTTCTTCGTATTTTGGTTAACAGCTTTAAAGAAAATTTGTTTACAAAACTTAAAAAAGCATCATTTTATTCAGAAAGCTTAGCAGATTCGTATAATCTTCACTGAAATCTTCTGCGATTTTTTCCTGCGGAGCTACTGCCTTTTAAATTCAGGGTCGCCGACTTTTTGCGACGACTTTAATATTCAGTTTTTTTTTGTGTTGATAGAGATTGAGATTTAGAAATCTCAGTATGGCTTTCATGAACCATTTGCCTTGTTTTACTTGCTATAGACCATTTCAATTTCTAACTTATTGGCCCACGTCGATACAGATGAAAATGACGTTATGAGTTTTTAAAGCTTTTGACGTAGATTTGATGGTCTGGAAAGCACAAACTACAAAATATTAAAGTAGCAGAGTGTTGGACATGAGATATTAGCGTGGTGTGAAACGACCGTTTAATGTCGGCATAGTGTCTCCTTTTTTAATCGGGGTGTCGCGAATTACCATAAACCTGAGTGACAGAGTTATTGGACGCCAACTATCAACTCTTTTCAGATTGACATATACAAATAATATATTTGCTTATTGAGTAAGCAAAGAGTCCATTAAATGAGCACCACAGTTAATAGAACTTTACAACTAGCTTAGTACATATTTCTTTCTATCTAATGTAAGTATAAAGTTGTAGCATAGATGGGAGAATGTACTTGAAAAAAACTATCTCGATAAAAAACAATTTTATGAATGCTAACATCTTATTAAATAGCGAAGCAGGTCATGGAAATAAAGGTCAGAATAAAAGATTCGATAATTCTCTTTGAAACGTTCCGGTCGCTGTCTTGGACCCTCATCAGTAAAGAAAACATTTATCACGTTTGTAAAAACATATAAATAATGTAGAAAACAGAAATAAATAGTAATGAAAGAAAATTTAAATTTTAAGTAAAAGAAAGAGAAGGTTTGTCTCATAAAAGGAGGCCCTCAATTTTAAATCTATATCAAAAGCAATAAATATTAAGAACGGCGAAGAAAACGGAAGGTCAATAAGGAAAACAGAAAAACAAACATACCTGGGACACGTTAAATATCGAAGAGAAAGTGAAAGTCAAAATCGAATAGAAAGTAAAAACATGTTTTAACATAAATAAATTTTAAGAGAAAACAATTAAAAATATTACATGGGTTTTGAGAGTTGAAATAAATGTTCGAATTTTTTAATTTACAATTGATGTGTGAAGGAATGAAGCCGGATCTCCTACAGCGTAAGAGAAAGATTCGTTGATTGATAAGAGTAGCTTGCTTATATTTGATAGTTGACCAATCCTTGAGAAGCGAAGAATAACCATGTCCAAAGAAAAAGACCGTTTAGAAGAATCTACATATTTGGATATAATTTTCAAAATTCCACATGTTAGTAATGTTGTACGCTTAGTCTCGACCTTTTTTTGAATTAAATATCGAAGCAAGTCATGGAAATGAAGGTCAAAATAAAAGATTCGATAATTCTCTTTGAAGCGTTTCGGTCACAGTTTTCGACCCTCATCAGTCAAAAAGAAAAACATTGATTAAGTCTGTGAAAAACATACAAATAATGTAGAAAATATTATAAAAAATAAATAAATAGTAATGAATGAAAATTTAAATTTTAAGTAAAAGAAAGAGAAGGGTTGTCTACTAAAAGGAGGCCCCCAATTTTAAATCTATATCACAAGTAATAAATATTAAGAACAGCGAAGAAAACGGAAGGACAGTAAAGAAAACAGAAAAACAAACATACCTGGTACACTTTAAAAATCGAAGAGAAAGTCAAAGTAAAAATCCAACCTTTTATGAGACAACCCTTCTCTTTCTTTTACTTAAAGTTTAAATTGTCATTCATTACTATTTATTTTTGTTTTATAATATTTTCTACATTATTTGTATGTTTTTTACAGACTTAATAAATGTTTTTCTTTTTGACTGATGAGGGTCGAAAACTGTGACCGAAACGCTTCAAAGAGAATTATCGAATCTTTTATTTTGACCTTCATTTCCATGACTTGCTTCGATATTTAATTCAAAAAAAGGTCGAGACTAAGCGTACAACATTACTAACATGTGGAATTTTGAAAATTATATCCAAATATGTAGATTCTTCTAAACGGTCTTTTTCTTTGGACATGGTTATTCTTCGCTTCTCAAGGATTGGTCAACTATCAAATATAAGCAAGCTACTCTTATCAATCAACGAATCTTCCTCTTACGCTGTAGGAGATCCGGCTTCATTCCTTCACACATCAATTGTAAATTAAAAAATTCGAACATTTATTGCAACTCTCAAAACCCATGTAATATTTTTACTTGTTTTCTCTTAAAATTTATTTATGTTAAAACATGTTTTTACTTTCTATTAGATTTTGACTTTCACTTTCTCTTCGATTTTTAACGTGTACCAGGTATGTTTGTTTTACTGTTTTCCTTATTGACCTTCCATTTTCTTCGCTCTTCTTCATATTTATTGCTTGTGATATAGATTTAAAATGGAGGGCCTCCATTTATGAGACAACCCTTCTCTTGCTTTTACTTACAATTTAAATTTTCATTCATTACTATTTATTTCTGTTTTATAATATTTTCTACATTATTTGTATGTTTTTATAGACTTAATAAATATTCTTTTTGAGTGATGAGGGTCCAAAACAGTGACCGAAACGTTTCAAAGAGAATCATCGAATCTTTTATTCTGACCTTCATTTCCATGACTTGCTTCGCTATATAATTAAAAAAAAGGTCGAGACTAAACGTATAAAATTGCTAACATCTTATGAATACTTTCATCGTAAAAAGTACCTAATTCTGAGCTTAGCAAAAGAATATTAATTTACTATTACGGATGTCATTTAATTTTTAGGATGATATTGGACCCCAAGACAACAAGTCTTCATAGCGATTACGGCAGTTTCGATAAACCATTAGGAGGGGTGGAGGAACACGACAGCCACACCGACCCAGTTGTGGATGGAAGTCATAGTGGAATGGCACAGTCCAGTGATGTTTATCAAAGGCAACCTTTGCTTCCTAGTACATCTGCCAAAAGTAAAGACAAATGGGGAGCATTAAGTTCGAGTTCTAGTTACTACAATGACGATAAAATCGATGATCTAAATCGTGAGGGACATCCTGGAATTCCCAATGTATCGAATAGTGGAATCGTTAAATTAGATATTCCTGCTCCTTTGAGAGAGGAACCCAGATATCCAAAAGAAAAGTGGAAAACATTTCTGGGTAAGTTTGCTGAATAATTATAATATAAGATTGACATCGATCATATGTTAATTAAACGAATGATTACTGAAGTCATTTCCTAAAAATTCAACAATTGCAAGTCTAGTTCGGATTTACCGTCAAGATGTGAAGTTAGGAAAAACGCCAATTAATGATAGAATCACGACCACCGCAATTCTATAATGAGTATTGAGAAATTGAATTGAATACTGATTTACATAATCCCTGATGATTGTATTAGAAAAATGAAATCATTTATGCCGCGCCCAACGATAATAATCTTAAATTTAAATCAGAGTCCAGAGTAATTTGCTCAAATCATCGAGTTTAATCACAAAGTAGAACCTCATACGCGTGCTCCGTGCGCGTCTAATTCTTTTACATGCAATTATTTTATTTGGAAATAAAGTTCAATGAAATACCATGAAATTAATTTTCACTTTTATAACTTTTATTTGTACATGGCTGTGCCTTGCTACCTTTTTGTAGGAGTGCATAGTAAATGATATAAAAAATTATTTTTTAAATTCAGTAATAATAGTTAAGTAAATGAAAATGAAAAACGAAAGGTATACACTGATGAAAAAGGTGATAAAATTAATCAGTACATGCATCGTATACTACGACCCAAGACAGATTTATGTGTAAACATCTTCGATAAACGTTAACTTATAATATAAAAAGATTTCACAAAGATTAAAAAAATTTCACAAAGATTTCAAAAGATTTAAAAGCATTTTTTTTTACTTAAACTAAAATGATTTCAAAAAGTTTTTAAAGATTTCACAAAGCTCGCGCAAAGATTCATATCGCTGCCTTAAGATGTTCGAGTGTTCCATTACAGTGAAAATTACGGAAAAGTATATTGCAGGGGCAAAATTAGTTTACAAAATCCTGGAAAAGCACAATATCATTTAATTGAAGAGTTTATTAAAGTACTGGAAACAATTAACAAAAAGAAAAAAGACTGAATTTAATGAGAAGGAAAGTTATCATTATAAAATTTGTATTTATTTTCTGAATTCTTATTACATACGTACTGCATATATTTTCTTATAAAAATAAAATGCTTTAAAATGTTCAAATGGTTTTGATTTCAATAGTATAGTTCAGATAGAAAAGTTTTACTTATTATTAAAAAGGTTATAGCTACATTTATGTTTATGTGTAATTTCTTATAAATAGTACAATATCAATACAACTAACCTCCTTACTAATAAGTCTAGCTTTTCCCACTTGTGTTATTATATTAAAACCATTATTATTTAAACATTAAACAAATTGATTTTGATGAGAACAATAGACTTTCTAACGATAGAATATATAGGTAAAGGCAACAATAAATGAGTACGCTCCTATGGTCCATTTCGAGGATTAAATTCTTCCTATGTTCACTATTCTGTCATTTAATTTTAATTTTGTTTGGTTTCAGAGTCTTAATTAAGATATAATAGATTTAATGCTTTCAAGATGATTCATTATAATAAAAGGAGGTGTTTTCGGGTTTCAATCGTGTGCAAAACTACGAATCTTGTCGACGTTTCGTGAACATTGCAGTTCACTTCTTCAGGGTTGACCTTAAACTGAAGTTTATATATTATATGTACTTATGTATTTATTATTTATGTATTATATATACTGTCTACGATGCCTCTTATTGGTCAGAGCGCCCCATCGTGGAGACTGGTCGAACTTGTTTGGCCAATCAAGTCTTTTTTTTTAATCCGGCAGGACGGAATGCCAAATCGAATTGATATTATATCCATTGTCCCTATTCATGTTATCAGGGAGTTTTAAGATTTCGATTGCTTCTCTATGTTTTCTTGGAAAAATACTGTATTTTTTTGCGATGACAGTTGTTTTGTGAAATAAAATGCTATGTCCTGATTCGATATGATGCTCAGCTAGCAGATCATATCACATAACTATCTCCTAAGGTACTTTTTAATGTAGGATAATTGAACACATTTTTAAATAAGCAAATCATGATCTTAAGATAAAAGAACTTTTAGAGATGGGGGGATTTTCAAGTATTATGTAAAGCTGTGGAAGGGGGGGGGGGTGTACTCGCCTTTAATAATAAACACTTGTTAAGGAACTTGCGAGATGCAGAGAGCTGTCATCCTTAAGGTGGTTTTCCGTGTGGGCGACTGAAGTCGCGCGAGTCAAATCGCGCATTTTAGTTTATGACTGCTTCTCATTGGATTCCAAAGCACGAATAGTATCCCGAAGCACGACAGTAGGGACCCCAAGGGCGGCTATAAATCGCGGCGACTAGAGTGCTTGGGAAGCAGTCCAGCCGCCCAGCCGACGCTACTTGAGTTTTTGAAAATACTGTCTACCATCTATTAGTCTGGGATCCAAGGGCACTTCAGCATCCATTTTAGGTCCGTAAGATTTGATGATTGATTCTTGTGCAGAATGTTCTCCTGATTCCGAATATATCGGGTGCACATAGCAAATTCCCGGTCGTTTTGTTATTTGACATTTTCTGTGTTTAAATAAAAAATGTCATATCTCGGAAAGTTATGAAAGCTTTGAAAATATTTTTTGATAATCATTTGAAGAAGTGTGATATGCACAAATTTTATTAATGGTGTATGTTGATTTAATTGATATTTTTCGAGAAAAACAATAAAATAGCGTTTTAATGAAAAACCATTTCTGCAGTGTATTTTTTATCATTTCACAATTTCTTTCTTCAATCATATAGTACTCGCCGAGGCGAAGACATTTTCTTTTGAAACTTTTTCAATTGGACTATTAGTTTAATTTTCATAAAATTCGAAATAAATACAAAATTTTCACGTCTGTGTGTCCGAGTGTTAGTAAAAACATCGAATCGGGAGAGCGGGGGGTTCCGAAGCTGCAGGTTTAAAACCTCGTCCAAACCCTCACACACAGACGCACACTGGCAAACATCCTACTCAATACAATTTTCAATTCGATGCTGTGTTACTGGCACTCGTACACACAGCCATGAAAAGTCTGTATTTATTTCGAATTTTGTAGAAATTACACTGATAGTCCAATTGAAAAAAGTTCAAAAGAAATTGTCTTCGTCTCGGCGAGCACTATGTGATTAAAAAAAAAAGAAATTGCGAAATGATAAAAAATAACGAATTTGCTATGTGCACCCGATAAAAATGGATGCTCACTCTCCTCTTCGGATCCCTGACTATATTATAATTATGGATGATTCAAAATTAATAGAACTTGTGCGTCAACATCCCTGCATCTTTGATGTAAAAAACAAATTTTACAAGGATCTACATGTGAGAGGCTAACGTATGTCTAACATAATTTTAAAAACATAAATTTTGAAAATATAAAAATGAAATTCAACGTTTATTTGAACATTTGTTATTTAATCTATAAATTATAAAAATTCCTATTTATTTATCGCAGGCTTCACAATCTTTTTCCTAAATTACAAAATATCCAACGTATGGCGTAATATTGAGTTTAAAATTCAAGTATTTGGTTGTACATTAACTTTTTTTCAAATTGAATCATTTCGTCAAAAATTTCTTTTTTTATTGTGTTGAAAATTAATCTTTTTTGTTACAAATTTGATCTTTTTTGGTAAAATGGGGTAACTGCTTGGTTAAAAATTCTTGTATTTTCGTGAAATTTTTGTCTTTTTCGGTCCTTTTGATGGTAAGTTAATTACCTACTCCATTTTTGGTTGAAAATTGATCTGTTTTGGCTTAAAAATTCAACTATGTAGTTGAAAATGTTCAGGAATAAAAAAAATATAAACACAGTGAACTATTTGGTTGAATATTATAGTGTTATGTTGAAAATTGATGTATTCTGTTGAAATTGAATATATGTTGTTGAAAATTTGTCTTTTGGCTGAGAATCAATTTTTTGGGTAAAGATGAAGCTTTTGGATGTAGTCCAGGCACCCTATCAAAAAGCCTTATTTGGGGAAATAAATGCTACCGGAAATTTGACTTTGGGTTCTTGTAGTGCTAGCATGTAGAACAAAAACCTATATATTTGTGACAACGGCGTCGGAAGCAGTGTGTGTGTAAACAATGATCAAATATTGTAAACACAGGTTTTTTGTTTATTGCAACTAACCTATATGTCTGTCATGAAAAAAGTATAGTTACAAATGTAGGTCTTACAAATATCTACAAAATGACGTGTCGTGCATTAGGACTTGTTCATTTGTTAACTTGGAAAAAAATAAAAGCCGTCCGAAAGTGCCTTTTTTAAATATTCAATTATTATTGCAATAATTAATTACCAAGTTTCAAACTTTCAGAAAATATGTCCCTTATCACCCTTAAAAAGTGTGCAAAACTTCAGCCCGAAATAATAATTAGTTTTCATAAAAACTCATTTGTTATTAAAAAATATACTATTTTTCAACGCAATTTCTACAAATTTGGCAGGTAGGATCTCAACAAAAAGTGGGTTTTTTTTGTCCTCTGCAGGAGTTGTGTTATCAAGTACACTTAGCGGCAAAACAATTTTTAATCATTAAATTGCATAAAAATTGCATAAAAATTGCTTACAAAAGATGTTAAGCTTTCTTCTTGTAACAAATGAAATAACTACGTCAATTTTTGTTTTATAAAGCTGAATTTTGTACGAAATATTGAATAACTCACTGTTACAAAATTCACGAAGATATGCATTCTAAATTTTATTGTTTATAATCTTGTCTGATCCACGGCAAAGTTCCCAGAAAAGGATCGACGCAGTCAGTGGATGCGGAGTGGGGGAAGCCGCTGTGGCATGCCAGGAGCTCGCGCCAGAATTGAATTCACCTGTTCAAATTGCAAACAGTTTTAATATCTCAGCAACGAATTGATATATCAATATGTTTTTTTTAAATTTGGACTAGCTTTCAGTGGCTTCCCCCACTTCGCCGTCACAGACCGCGTCAATCCTTCTCCCATAATCAGTCACCATAATCAACAATAGAATAATAATGCATTGCCTTAGAAATTTAATAACAAATAGTAGAGCTCTCATTCAGTACTTGATATAAATTTCAGCTCTGTAGGTTGAAAATTGCAGTAGCAGTACCCATTTTTGTGCAATTTAATAATGCAAAATCGTTTTGCCGCTAAGTGTACTTGATAGCACATTTCCCGTAGAGGACAATAACCCACTTTTTGTTGAGATCCTATCGGCCAAATCTAGAAATTCTGTTGAAAAATAGCCAATTTTTTAATAACAAATGAGTTGTTATGAAAACTAATTGTTATTTTGGACTGAAGTTTGGCACACTTCTTAAGGGTGATAATGGACATATTTTCTGAAAGTTTGAAACTCGTTAATTAATTATTGCAATAATAATTGCATATTTAAAAAAGGCACTTTCGGGCGGTTTTAATTTTTTCCAAGTAAACAAATGAACAAATGTTAATGTACGATACGTCATTTTGTAGATATTTGTAACACCTACATTTTTTAACTACACTTTTTTCCTTACAGACATATAGGTTACTTGCAATAAGCAAAACAAAAAACCTGTTTTTGCAATCTTTGACCATTGCATTTATTTCCCCAAATTGGACAGGCCGCCTGGACTATTGAACATCAATCTGGTTTGATGTGGATTCCAGTATTTTGTAGAAAATTATTTTTTTTTTGGTCAAATCGAACGGGTTTTAAAATTATTATTGAGTTTAAAATTCAACTATTTGGTTGTACATTAACTTTTTTTTAAATTCAATTATTAATTATTATTGATGAATTGATCCATGCTGTCATGTACAACCTTCTGCCGCAGATGATCAAACTGTACTGACTACAGACAACGCATTGAAAATTGACCTGCAGGGGGACTTCAGGGCCGCTTCGAAGTCGAAAAATGAATCGATCTCTCTTTCTATCTCCACACGTTAAAAAAAGAGGTCCGTTTGATTTTCGCAGGGACTGGGAGCGAAATGCTGGGTGAACGCTCCGTGCGTTCCTGACACACTCCTCCTCTGTTCATATTTTCCCAGTGTTAGGAACTAAAAGGTCCGTTCGCGCTACCCGAGGTAGGAAGATTCCTGTGGGGAGCAGAGAGTGAATGGTCGTGGCTACCCGAAAACTAGGCAGCTCCGTACTCGAGCGGACCACGTGAACGCGTAGCAAACGGTTAGGCCAGCAGATGGGAACCGACGTCACAAACCATGTTCGAGTTCACCACTGGCGACCGCCTACTCTTGCTCCCAGATAAGTATTCACCGTCAGGCAGCATCAAACAGCTACAGGCGAGCTGATGTGTGAGGAGGAGAAGAGTTTCTGCGTTGTGAACGCTCTTTGCACAATATATATTTCACCAGGTGGCGCTGCGTCACATGCTATACATTTCAATACATAATATCAACTAATATCATTCTTGGGCTTTATTTGAACTTCCGTTTTCAATTGTTATATTACATATGATCTGAAACAGTACTAATTATCTGTCTTGTTTGAATTAGAAATTATTAGTGTTCACAAATGGGAAAATGTGATGACTGAAGAAATACGGAACACAAAATATTTTATAAATGCAAATACTAACTATTGACCTTGAAATGCAAACTTATAAGCTTCTCTCAGCATTTCAAGATTTTTTAAACATACTTTTGTTCACTTTCTAATTGTAAACAGATGAATTTAGAAGAACATGCAGGCACAATATTCTAATGGAGTTTTTAACTCAATAAAAATGTTCAAACTTATATGGTTTTCAACATCTTCAAAAATAAGTTATCAATAACAAACGTAATTTCCCATAACTTGCAGATATTGATTTTCAACTTAAATGATGAATGGTAAAAAAAAAAGTATTCAAAAAAGTTAAACATTAAGAAACCAAATAGTTTGATTTTCAACGACAGATATGGTTTTCTAACCAATAAGAACAATTTTCTGACAAAAATACGAATTATTATAAAAATACATAAATGTCGAACCAAATTGTTGAATTTTCAAATAACAAAAAAGTTTTCTATCAAAAATGGAATATTTCAATTTTCAGTATAATAAATTACTTATGAAAAATGAATTTTCGACCGGTTTAATTCAACAAAACAGACGAATTTCTAACAGAATAGTTGTGTCTTCAACCAAACGGAAGAGTTTTAGAACTAAAAGATTAATATTCTACCCAAACAGACAAAGTTTCAACTACAAAGTTAAGTTTGCAACCAAGTAGTTGAATTTTTTACAAAATTATTGAATTTGAAAGCCAAGTAGGTGAATTTTCTATCAAACAGTCGCATTGCCAACCCGGAAAATGTGAATTTTCGACAAAAATATGAATTACAAAGAAATAGTTCTATTTGCACTAACATGATGAATGTTGTAACAGAAACATTGATTTTCAACAAACAACAATCATTATCTACCAAATAGTTCAATTTTCCAGTAGTAGAATTTGCGACGGAAAATATTAATTATCAAAAAAGAAATTCCTTTTCATGCTAATAGTTGAATTTAAAACTAAAACAATCGCTTTTCAACCAACAATACAATAGGTACACTTGCAATTCAAGACTTGATCTACAACAGAAAAAAATTATTTTCAACACAATAGTTAAATTTTTGGCCAAAGAGAGGGATCTTCAACTATTAACATCAATTTTTACTTCGGAATTTGTAACTTTCAACGATGTATGTAGTTGTATCTTCAATCAAGACGATTTATTTGCCAGAAAAGAAAGTTTTCATAAGTTTTGAAGATAAATTGGTTGAATTTTCAACAAACACGATGAATTGTTACCTGAAAATGGAAAAGCTTACTTGTCAGAAAACAAATTAATGTCAAAAAAAAAACTAAAGATTTTTGAACAAAATAGTTCCATCATTAATTATTATTCAAATGAATTTTGAACCAAATAATTCGACTTTTGGCTTGAACATTCGACTATTTGGTTTTTGGTTGAACTTCATATGTTTTCGTGGCAAGTTTTACTATTTCTCTGAACATTCATCTTTGTAGGTTGAAAACTGAACTGTTTGACATAAACATTTCACTATTTTCTTTCAATTCCAATGACCTTGCTGAAAATGGAACTATTTTCTTATTGTTGAAAATTGTTTTTCTTTCAAAATGTTTCAAGTAATGATATTGCACTCGTGGTCTTTTTATTTGGTTGAGAAGTTTATTATTATATTTATGGTGAAAAATTCATCTAGTTTGGTGCAAAATTGTACTATTTGGTTGAAAATTGAACCATTTTTTTGGAGATGTCTCCTTTTTGGCTGAGTTTGACTATTTCTCATTCAAGATCAAAATATTGTTTGTCTGACATGTCACCTATATTTTTTCGCTGACAATTCATCTTTTAGATTAAAAATACATACATCATTATTGAAAGTTTTCAGTACTTGCTTAAAAAGTAATTCCATCTGTTCAAGATTCATCTCCATAGTTAAGGAATATAAATTGCTGAAAATGTGTTTTTGTTGTCGTTAACAGTTATTTTTTTACATGAAAATTCAACTGTGTGAATTTTTGAAAATTTCTCTTTTTTTGGAACACAACTTTTTTTTATTTGAAATAAAAAATTTGTTGTCTTCGTGGGTTGGAATAACAACTGTACTATTTTTTATTGAAAATACATTTTTTTTGCTTGCAAACTGAGCAACTTGGTTACATTTGTTTTCTTACATTACTGACAGATCTTTGTTGGTTGCAAATTTAAATTCGGTTAAAAAATCGTCTTTTTTGTTGTCAAATTCATATCCTTTTGTGAAAATTCCATATTTTTTGTTACAAATGAAACTGTTTCCTTGAAAATCAATCTGTTTTGTTTAAGAATTCACCTTGTGTTTTTGCAACTACATCTTTTTTGGTAAAAAATTAATCTTCTGAGTATTACTATTAGTAATCTATTCCGTTAAAAATTCTAATACTTTGGTGAATATTCTTAGTTTTTGGGTGGAGTTTACTGTTCTTGATTTACGATTGCAATTTTCTTTTTTTTAAATATTGCCAGTATTAGAGTTTTCGTTCAGAATTCATTTTTTTGGTTGAACATTAAACTACGTGGTTGAAAGTTGAACTACGTTCTTAAAAATTAATTTTTTAATTAAATATTAGCTTCTATGGTTGAAAATTCAACTATTTTGGTGAAAATGTAATACATTTCGACTGGAAATGTATGAAATTCAAAGCGTTGCTACATAACGGGCATGAATTCGCGGTAGAACCCAAAACCCTTGGATTGTACAGAGTATCCATTAAAAAGATCACGGGGACTTATTACCGTGGACCAACTGATTCCCAGCTTCCAGGCTAGGAGAAACGCTCTACTGTTCAACGCATGATCCAAGTGTTCAACGCAAGTGAATTTCTGTGGCGAACAGGGTCGAGCTGTCCCGTGAACTCGCTCCTCTCATATTCGAACATATTCACGCGTCAATATTCACGGGCTGAACAAGGCACGCGAGCAAGGCGAAGAAGGCGAGAAGCGATTCGTGAAATCGTTTTCGATGTCCTAATCCGGGAGCCAAGAACAGTTTTGTCCGCGGTGCGGGACTTTACTTAAATTACGGCTTGCACAACAGCTGGGAGGGGGATATTCCTAACAATGTATTGTGGTCGGGGGGGGGGGGGTGTTTAAAATCCGAAATTGAAACAAATACATCGCAGTAATTCTACAGACATTTAAGACTTCATGAGTTAACTTATTCCTTACAAAAAGCGATCCTCGGGCCTCGGGACATGTCTTTTATATTACAATGTAATGAAAATTGCATGCATTTGCCAACCGTGTTTGAATTCATTCATTGTAGGAATGAAAGGCACTCTTTAGAACTAATGTGAAACTCTTCAACACTACATTTATTACATTCTAGTCTAATCTTGAAGTGTGAAACTATAACTTTATGACTGAGATATTTTCCAACTTTGAAAACATATTATTGAAACTTACTTTAATAAATAATATTTGGTTATATTCCCATAAACATGGAAATTGTAGAGGCGAGACCTCAAGAAGTAGGGTGGTTTTTAATACTCTGCACTACTTGATTGTGTTCTAGATTCTAGAAACAAATTGACATATTATATTAGTGAAATATCAGTCTACAAGTAAATGGTAAAAAACTGCTTTTATTCACTATCTGATAATGATAAATTGTCATGGGGGTAGTCAATCCTCCTAAGAATAAGGGTGATTATGTTATTTCCTTTTTCATTGAAAAATACGAGTATATGTCCATATAAGCGTTCCAAGATTGAAATTTAAAACGTATGTTGTTACTGATTGCCCAAAAGAAATAAATAAACTGTAGACATGAATCGACCCTTGCAATGAATTTTATCTCTAAAATCCCGGAACATGTCAATTTTAATTTCTTCTTTTCTTAGTAAGAGTACAATATACAGTGAAATTCAGGTGGTTTCAAAATTTCTTTTTCAATCAAATGTGAAAAAAATCGCATTTGACCTCGTAGAAAGTAAGGATTTCAACCCCTTGTTATACAAAATATTTCGCAATTAGTGCTTGTATGTGGAAAATAATATGACGTTTGTTTTGTTAAAAAATTCCAATTCGTTTTGAGATATTAACGAAAAACTGTTTCTGAGGAGAAAATGTTAGGGTGGTGATTACCACTTACCTCTACGAATTAGCAAGTGTGAAAAAGTGCGTGTCTGCTATTTTTTTTATGTAGTACAACATCTCAGAAAATAAAGAATTTTGGTCAAGTACACCTCGCGAAGCAATAAATTAACTGTAGGGTAGGGTGGGCCAAAAGAAAAAATTTTGAATTTTGATTATGGCTAGCAAAAATCTTTTTCTACATATCAAAATGAACCGTGTGGAAAAATTTCGTGGCAGTCTTGAATCATGCTAAAGCCAGTACACTTTTTCTCAAGCCTGTCTAATCACGCAATACTAGCCTGGCGCTATACTGGCGCTGTCTAGTTGTGGTACGTGTTTCATTCAAACCTTTCTGCTGTCTAGTCCCAGTCTTGGCGCGACCCAGGAGTTCGTTACGAATTTGAATATATAAGGATTGTCCAGATTTTAGCATCGAGTTCGTCAATCTTTCTCAAAGTTCGCAGGTCATTTATGAAAATACATAAATATCCGATGAATTTTTCTCATATCCGAGACCTAGCTACTAGTTCGTGACTTTTTTACGGATAAATTTTTTCCGTGTAATTCCTATAAGGACGAAAAAAGTAAAGGAAATTCATGACAGGAAAAAAATAGGCGTAATTTATATATATTTTCCTACAATACTTTTTCGTAAGGGACTAGTTGAATTTTCAACCTACAATGATGAATTTTCAAGCAAATACTTCAATTTTTAGTTGAAAAATGTATTAAAAAATTTTTTTTGACAAAGGATGTTCGAGTTTGAAGAACAGAAATGTATCTCCAACCAAAAGAAGTTAATCTTTACCAGTGTACTAAAATTTTCAACAAAATAGTTAAATGTTCAACAAAAATATATATGACTTCTCAAGGATAAATTTAATACTGGAAATATCTAAACCAAAAATGTTGTACTTGGAAATCGAAAGCTTAAAATTCATCCAGGAACGATCAATTATTAAGAAAATAGTTGCATCTTCAACAGAAACAGATTAATGTTTAGTCAAAGAGTTCCAATTTCAATTAAAAAGATGAAATTTCTACCAAGGAAGATACATCCCAAAAAACGAATTTTCAAGAAACTAAATTACTCGTAAACCATAGAGATGAATTTTTAATGTAGTTGTAAACATTTTAACCAAGTGTTTGGATTTTCAACCATAAAAGATGAATTCTGAACAAAAATTGTCGTACTTGATATTTAAACTGACAAAAATTTGGTATTACAACAAACCAAGTTCAATTCAACCAAGAAAGACAGCTTTTCAAAAATATACATGAATTTCATATTCCCAAAATCTATGCCCATTTTCTCCGTGAGGAGCTGGTGAGGAGCTGAAAAACTGTTCATTCGCGGCGGAGATTCGAATAGCGTCCAGTTCTGCTGAGAGTTCTCTCGGCACCGTGAAAACGCCTTTCCTTCCATATCAGACGTCACGCCTTGCGGCGTTCAGGCGTCAGAGAGTTGGGCGAACGCACTGCAAAGCGTGAACGTTCAACACATGTCCATTTCATTGCACGAGAAGAGACGAACACCACAGCTAGCCACAGACCCCTTACTCAGCCCGGAACGGGACCCACCAAAAAAATGTCTCAAGTCCCCTGAACGAGATTTATGGCATCACGTTAACTCATTCAACTCATAGGCGGCGGAGACAACATACTGACCTGCGGTATTCGCCCCTTTGCCTAGAGAAGAGAAAAGTGGCGAGCGTCATTTTGCTCCCAATCCCTGGATTTTCGACACGGTCCCGGAATACCACTGCTCGTCGTTTACCTCCAGCCACCCCGTAGGAAACCCGTGATGAATCACTAATCGCGCGACTTGTTTCGCGCAAATCAAGTCGCGCGTTTCCGTCGCCCATACGGAAACCCACCTTTACGGTCGTGAAACGTGGCTCACAATGTAGCAATTCTCTAATAGTTTCACAAACCTTCTCATTCGAAGACGTCGTTGCGGTTGTGTATTTGATATAACTTGGTATTTTCATTTATTTGGATGAATGCGTTTCTTAAAAGTATACACAGATAAGTCGAATATGATTTTGCGTCTTTTAAATCTTTTATTTTATTTAATCCATTATTTTAATCTGTGAATATCTATCCCACTTTATTTTTGCTATACAATTTATCTGTTAATTAATTTCAAGGACTTCCTGCTCCAGTAGATAATTTAGTATTTGATTACATAATTAAATTATTTTTAGCTTGAATCTCTAAGTATAAAATCATTTTGTAAAAATTCTCAAGCAGATAAAATTGTAATTTAATTAAATAAAGTAAACTTTTACACTTTGAAGAGATGAATAAACCCCCTTCCCCAACGGAAAGAAATTAAACTGAGAATGGTTAGGACTAGGAACAGAAATACGGCGTGCCAGATAAACTAATTTCGAAAATCTGATCGAAAATAATTTGGACAATTCATTCAAATCGTCTGAAACCATACTATCATTAATTGCATATTTTCAGAATGTGGACTACTTGGTTCATAGTTTCACTCCTCTTCTCTATTTCCTTTCGTCTAGTGACTACACTCCATAGTGCAGTTCATTTTTCTGAACATCCCAAAAACAATGTACCTCCCTATGAATAAAAAAGAAATATTCAAGTACAGTTTAATTGATAAAAAATTCAAAATCTGTCAACGTTTTCATCCAATTTATTTGTTTGCTGATATGTATACTTTTGAAAATCCAATTATCCGTTATAGTATGAAAACACTGGACTTATCAACATGCGAAATATCCGTTCTCAAATTAGGTTATCTAACTTTTATTAGCTGAGCAAAAAATTAAGGATATAGCATAATTCCTGAACAATCCATCTATTTGACAACTAATTGTGAAATAAAATCGAGGATGTCAAAATTAAAGAGGCATCACTTCCATCGTCAGAAAGTAATTGTATTTGAACAACCGAATGTCCCATAGTTAAGTTAAAACCGAGCTCAGAACTGAGCTAACATATCTTTTACACATATTGATGATGAACTATTACTGAATGCAGGTAGACCACTGAGCGATATCGATAATGTTTTAAATAAAGTTAGTATGTGTCAACCAATTTTATGCAATGAATAATATTAATAATAACGCAGTACCAACGACAACGATTGTTACCTACGTCCCAAAGGGCCCTCTCGCGCATGAAGTTGACAATAGTGGGCCACCCTTAGTAGCATCTTAAGTTGTTACCTACGTCCCAAAGAGCCCTCTCGCGCATGAAGTTGACAATAGTGGGCCACCCTTAGTAGCATCTTAAGTTGTTAAGTTGTGTTTTTCAGGAGAAACTGAGTCTAAGAAGTGGTTTGTAATACTTGTACTTCACTATTCTTCTATTTCCTAGATTCTAGCTAAGGGTACGTTGCCTACGATGCCTACGCAAGGCTTGTGTGATGTGACGTGAGGTGATTCGTGATCATTGATTAATGCGATTGGCGGAAAGTCTTTCAGTTTAATGAACTGATGTTTCTATTTTTTGACCATGTGCGTATATTAATAAAAAAGATCTTAGTTTGTTTGGTATACTCTTCAAATTTTTATTTATGAAACGTTCAACGTTTCGCCCAACGACAAAGGGCCTCTTCAGGCGTACATTTGAATAGAATATAAATACAGATAATAACATAGAGCTGATTACTACGTTTCCTAAAACCACGTGAAAATTTAGATGCGTACCCTCTTACTATAGTTCGGATTATTGGAGCATGTCATTGCAATTTATTCACAAGGCATATACATTTATTTTGGCGAGTCTGAAAGAAACATCGATAGTAGAATAGTGGAATATAAAAACGACTGCAGACAGGATGATAGAATTAAGGCGTTGGTTTATCATTCTCATACGAAGCATCATCATTTTGATTTTGAAAATGTCAATATCATAGATGTTGAGAAAAACGACAGGCAAAGACTTTTTAGGAAACATTTTCATATACACTGGAACTCCGATATAAGGTCTCTCGATGTGAGTC
Organism: Andricus curvator; assembly: GCA_932195095.1. NCBI lineage: Eukaryota > Metazoa > Arthropoda > Insecta > Hymenoptera > Cynipidae > Andricus > Andricus curvator. The sequence goes on from CAKNYM010044137.1 coordinate 85,133, forward strand.
GTTTCTAGAATTTCGGTCGACTAAATTCGATGATGAGGGGGTCCAAGGAGTCAAGAGAGAGGCGCTGTGCATTTGCGTAGTTGTGCAGTTCCTTAGCCACATAGCGGGCAGTTCGAACACCCGCGCACATATTTCGCATTTATTTTTAAAAACAAGCTGAAAATTATGTTTTTATTAATTATTCTTCATTATTAAAAAATGTTCATCCTTTATGGTAACAAAAATTTGCGTTTATGAAAAATTCACTTAATTAATATTATGTATTCCTACTGAAAATTGTTCATACGGCCCTGACTGCTAGGGGTTTGAGCTAACCTCCATTTTAGACAAGGTCATTTTAGGCCATGCACGGAAGCGTCCATATGTCGGAGTTCCAGTGAACCTACAAATAAACCCTTACGAAAAGATATGACAGGCCATAATTAGAGATGCACGCCGAGACGAAAATTTCTCGGATCTCGCCTAATATTGCCCGTATTCGAGATATTTTTGTTGTGGGGAAATTTTGGTTTTCAATTGCTTAATCTCATCCCTTTCCGACTTGAATATGCAAGCAAGGTAGGACAAGGTTCTCGATATTTACAGTTTGAGTTCGACATTTCGCGTAAATCTCAAAAATAAGTTAGCAGAATTGCAACGTTATGGATGTGGAATTACGACGAATATGAAGGCCAAAAAGAACCACTGTCAATTTCGAGCTCATCAATGTAATGATTTGATACTAAATCAAGTAATTAAGTATAATAATTTTATAATGTGTAACCAATTAATTGATAAAACATTAGGTTAGAAAATTGTAAACAAATTTAAAACTAAACAGAGTAAAAAATATAAAAGAACTAGTCCAATTTCTCGTAACCACTAAAACAGGAAAACAAGTATAAAATTTTTTTAGAGAGAAATAAAATTCATTTTAGTAACAAAATTATTTATAGCACAATAAAGCGAAAATAAAGTATATGTTAAATGTTCCAGTAAGCGTGACGATCCCAATAACCATAAAACTTAGTTATAATTTGAATATATTGTTAATAAATATGTTAAAAGTATATTTTAATAATAAAATTAATTTATTTTCAGCATTTTGTAGTAGCGAATAAAATTTAAATGCATTTAAATTAAATACAAAGCAAGAAAATTGGCGTCACGATTACTGGGTTTTAAATGAAGTTGTTATTTTTTGTAAAATTATTTTACTTCAGTTAATATTAAATTATTATTTTGATGATCACGCAGCTTACAATGGTCTTTTTTGGTCTTCTTGTTTCTTTTCATGTATTACACTTTCGTATTTTCCAAATTCTGTTGCATTATTTTTTATATCTACGCGAGCTGTAAAATTGTAAACTTTATCGTGAATCTTACCCGATCATGCGCGCACTTCATACAAGATGCACGCGTAATACGACCAAGATTGAAACTTGAATTGAGATGTGAATTGAGACTTTTAAAAATATACTATGAATAAAAAAACTAAACCAAATGTGTTTTTCAGCAATGAACACGGGTTTTTCCAGATAAAAATGCAGGATGTCAATTGTGGCCTGTCCTTTTGCCTGTGGTTACACTTGTCGGTTTCCCTGTCATTTTCCTATGATCGCGAAAAAACGGCAGGGGAAAAAATGACTGAAAAAATTACAGTCCAGTCAATTTTTTCCTGTTATATCTTTTTGTAAGGGAATTTTCGGTAAACAATAGAACGGATATTATAGGTCTAAGTAGTATAGTACAAATTTTCCCATAAGAACAACCGCGGGATTTCACCAGGAGCGGGTGGCATTCCAGAAAATGGCACCCGCCACGGCGAAGTCGCTGTAACGTTTCAGAAGTGACTCCGTCTCACGACAGCGAGATAGGTGGTTACAGTCTGCGATGGACTCAATACGACGAGTCGGCAAAAATTTGATGCACCCTGAGGACACGGAATGACCCAAGGACGAACGCTTTCTGCATTTTCCCCGCAAGTTTCAGGCTACTACCCAGTGGAAACTTGGCACCTCCAAGAGCGACGATTAGCTTAACATAATATTCTTGGTATACCGTCGCAACTCACTTATGAGGTCTTCATACCTCTGAGACAGGATACAATTTTGATTTAGAATGTGATGATAAGGAGAGAAATTTGTACTTCCCTTTTCCAAAATATGTCCCTTCACTTGGCGCAGCTTGGGTCGGGGCCGCCAAGGCTCAATTAAATAGATTTACAACGAATTGAAAAATGTTGAGCGCCAGCTAGTTGAATCCCAACCAGCAAGGAAACAATTAGAGTGAATAGAGCCTGATACTAATAAGCAGGGAGGATTCATTGGGAAGACCCAATAATAAACAAGAAAAGCTATAAAGTTCCAGAGATACACATTTATGGATGATTAGGTACTTACATTTTGAAAAATTTAGCTCGACTTCTTTAATTTCCTTCGACAGTTTCAATATATAATATTATCCTTTTAATTCCTCGTCTATATTTTTAGTTTGTATTGTAGTCGATTTCAGTATTGTCGCAATGTCGTCGAATTTTAACAATTAAGAACACAATGTCCGCAGATAGACTGCTTGTCAGGGTATCAATACAAGAATTTTTACCGTTCGGTCGGGCGCTTCCGGCTTGTCTCGCGCTCGAGATCCGGCCGAAGCCATCGCGCGCGACTCACACGTAGGTCCCAAGACCCCGTGCCTGATACTCAAGCCGCTGGACAGTGAGAAACCTGACATACCAACGAAATTCAAATTTAAAAATGTGTCAGACTTCAAAATGATGGCACTCAGCGCTTCAGGGTTTGCCGGAACTTCCCCCTTGCCCAGGGCATTTTCTCTTATGAGGAATCGCCTCAACCTGTTACGGTAGTCCTCGCTTTCGCTGAATTTCACCTTGACTCGTCGTTTGAGCTCTTGCTCCCCTTCGCCAACCAGGTATTGATGGTCGGTCGGAATCATCCATGTTGGCCAGGTTGCGTAATTCAGCCTGAGCCAGTCGACCAGGCCTTGATGTCGCACGTTGCTATCCGGACATTCCGGGTAATAAAGGGTCAGATCCCTTGAGCAGCCGGGGCATCTTCCTAGGGCCTGCTCATGTTCTATTCCGTGCGGGTAGATGCAATCGGCAGTGTCGAACCCGTTCGCACCACAAACTCGGCAGAATTCAGGCCGATATGGAAGACGGCACGCCTTGAAGTGATGCTCCCTGGACTTGCAGTTGACGCAACCAGCAACGTGTTGCTTCCCAACGTAGGTGACGAAGGTTTTGGTCCCACGGTCGACTTTAGTGGACTCCAATTTCTTCACTAGAATCTCCGCCCTTTTCTTGATGATGTCCTTGAGTAGGGCTTGCGGGTTGACGAGGTGTGGAACGCCCAGCTCCCTGAGAACGTCGTCGAAGCTTGGGATTTTGTCGAAAGGTAAGGGCTGGACCATCACTGATGGAGCAACCAATGCCTTGGAGTTGTCTGTCGATTTTAACACCCTTCCATGCACCTCGGATCTCCTGGTTGGATGGCTGGAGGTTTGAACCCGATTTCGTCGAAGATTCTCCGCCTGTAGTTGGGCGGGGGTGACCCTTGTTCGCTTTGTCAGTTTCAACTCAGGAGGAGGCAAGTTTTTGATTTCATCTAGGAGTCTCTGGGCTTCTCTGCTTACTGACGGTTCTCCTGACTCCCTCGTAGGCCATCTCAGGTCGATCCCACTTGTCGAGCAACTAGGCGTGGAGTCAAACCCGTTGTCCAGGTGCTTGTTTGCGTCCCGTAGAGCCTTTTGCAGTAGCTCTGCTGGTTGGTCTGTCGTGTCCGTTCGCTCGATGTAGTCGAAGTTGGTATCGACTGGAACGTCGAATTGACTAAGGTCAGTATTCTCGGATGATGAGAATTGGGTCCGCTCTTCCTCGATCTGACATTTTGTCAATTGTCGATTCGCCTGATGGTGGTATATGGGGAGCTGATGAGTTCCTTGAGTGAGTCGCGCTGAAAATATACATTACTTAACACGTGGGATTTTTAAATCGGTAATGCTGTATTTCCCCACTATTTTACCAGCTTTGCCTGTCAATTCTACCGTAACCGGGCCACACACTCTGTGAACAAAAGCTGGCCCTGCAAATTTATGTGCCAACTTCGAGGAATATGCATCTGCCTTATTACTTAACTTTTTATTAGGGTAATAGACTTCAGTTCCAACCTTGATCTCTACTGATTCGATCCTATCCAAATTCATCCTGGCCAAACGTTTATCAGAATTTTTCTTAATTTGATTTTCTATTTTGTGACGGAATTCGTCAATTTTACTCATTCGCGCTGTCCATTCGTCAATTGAGTCTTTGATGGTGGAGTTATCGACATTTTCAGGGAAAGTCGTAGCGTGCACAACCACCGCTTCGCGATCGTTATTCAAAAAGAAGGGCGATATTCTACTGCCTGAATGCTTAACCGTATTATAAGCTAACTGAATCTTCGACAAATTTACATCCCACTCCCGATGGCCTTTGATTGTGTTTGACCTTGACGCAAATTTCGCAGTCCTCGACAAAGCACCTAACATCCAGGGTCATACCTGGCCCATAATAATTTTGGCGTACTCCATCTAATGTCTTATCGCGACCTAAATGTCCTGCCTGTGGGATATCGTGGTTTTCTCGAAGGATAGTCATGATGTCGCAAGGTTTGACTACCTTTTTCCATGGATCTTCGTCATCGATCATGGCTTTTTCGCAATCAGGGCGATAATAGAACAGTTCGTCGTTCTCGATCTTCTATTCTGAGTACCTATCGTGGGTTGACTTTTGAAGAGATTGAATTTGGTTTGGTACCAGTCCTTATCACAAATCGTGTTCAACGGATTTCGCTCCTGGATGGTTTCTTCGATGACCTTTTCCCACCCATTCAAATCAACATCGCCGCTAAACATGCGCGAGAGTGCATCGGGAGCCTCATTTGTGATTCCACGTTGATGTTCTACTGTTATGTCGTGCTAATAAAGATAGATTGCCCATCTGGCAAGACGACCTCTGGGATTTTTCAATCCATGAAGCCATTGCAATGCCTGATGATCGGTTACGACCTTGAACGGCATACCCTCTAAATAGCACCTCAATTATTCGACGGACCAAACCACGGCAAGGCATTCTTTTTCTGTAGTTGTATAATACAACTCTGCGCCTCTCAATGGTCGACTTAAAACTTCAATCAGGTTTTCAATTCCCGTTTCTGGAGCCCTCTGAACGAGAATCGCACCCAAGCCGAAGTCGCTAGCATCGGTATACAAAATGATGGGTTGTCCGGGAATTGGGACATACAACCGAGGAGCCTCGATAAGGGCTTTCTTGACGCCGTCAAATGCCTTCTGTTCAACCTCGGTCCACCTCCAAGGAACCTTTGGAATTGTCAACTTATTCAATGGTCCCTGAATTCTGGCTACATTTTTCAGGTGTCTGTGATACCAATTTACGAGACCAGTGAACTGTCGCAATTGAGTCCGATCCCTCGGGACCGGAAAATCGATTATTGGTTGGATTTTTTCGTGGTTCGGTCTCATGCCGAATTCATCGACGAGATATCCAAGAAATTTCACTTCCTTACAGGCAAAGCTACTCTTCTCGCGATTTAAGACCAGCTTAGACTCCCTAAAAACCTCAAACACCAATGACAAAATGGCAATGTCCTCATCCAGATCCTGACCAACAATGATCGAGTCATCCAGGTACGTGAAAACCTGATCACGCTAGGCCGTAAGGCATCCTGTTCCACTCCAGCAATCCCTTTCCTTCTACTGGAAATGCCGTGTACTTTCGACTCTTTTCATCCATGGGGATTTGGTGGAAAGCTTCACTCATATCAAGAGTCGAAATTATCTTGGCTTGGTGGAGTTGAGACAAGATTGATCTTATATTGTGAAGAGGATATGCCGGCTTAATTGCTTTTTGGTTAAGGGGTCGATAATTTATACAAAACCTGAGCCCGCCATCTGCTTTAGGGGCGACTACCGGCGGACATGCCCATTCGCTATTACTCCATGAAACATAACCCTTTTCCAGCAGACGATCGACCTCTTCACTGATAAATTTGCGTATTATCTCGCTTCGACGATACGGTTTTTGACGATGGGGCGTTGTATCACTCAACTCAATCACATGTTTTATGAAATGAGTCTCGCCAGTAGACTCTTTGTCAAACTTATCGAATTCAGAGTCCAAGAATTTTCTCAGATGCTCAGTTTCGTCAACTGAGAGTGTCTGGAGTTCATTCAGCGTCGTGGAACTATGTGACAGCGAGTAATGGTGTTTGCTACCACTCAAAGTCCAAGTTTGAGAGAATGGATCTACAACCACCTTAAAGTTAAGCCAGAAGTCCATTCCGAGGATTAAATCCCCCGACAATTCCGGCATGACACTAAACCATTGGGGTCCATAGACATCAGCTATGTCAATAACGAGTCCCGCTCCACCGAGTCCTTTGACAACCGACTTATCTCCGAGACGAACGCCCGCACGTGATGTAAAATCAGTCGTCGACTCCTGAGTTTGGAATTGTTTGACTCGTTTGTAGGCGGACTCGCTAAGGAATGATCTCCCACTACCGCTGTCGATAATGCCACGAATTTTTTCACCGAAGATGTTAATTTCGACAGGTATCCTAATTGACCTTTTAGGTTCATGGGATGCGCTACCAGGACGATATATTCTCCTCTGCGCTAGTCGGTGGATGACACAAGGAGGAAGTTGAGTTGGAAACCAAGTTCTGAAAGATGTTGGTTTTTCTTTAAGACCGACTGAGTCAGTGACATCCTCCTCGGAGCTCTCATCCGAAAATGAGAATAAGGCGATAGTTTCCTCAAACGATCTCTCCTGCTTTGCATGTAAAACATGCTCCACCTCGTTATCAGAATCTTCCGAATCACTAGGAGCTTCGTCCAACAATCGCAACTCTAGTGGATCAGGACCACCGAACCCCATTTTATTCTCGAAATTGTCGACCTCATCCAAAACCTTAGGTTGGTTAATGTTAATTGGTTTTTGAACGTCAACGACCCTTTCGGATGAAAAAAGACTTTGAATATACCCATTTATGTCCTTGGTTTCAGTAATCTGAGGGGAAATTACTGAGGGCTTTTGGCGTTTCCCTGGTATTTTGGGCAACTAGTGTTGAAATGTCCTGTTTCACGGCAAGGGAAACAGACCATTTGCGGCTCTGACGTACAAAATCGCAACGTATGCCCTAATTTTGCGCAATTGAAACAGAACAATTTAGACCGGTCGAAAGGAGGTTTTGAATCTTCCGATTTTCTTTGTTCGTCGACAGGGGTTTTAGCAACAACTTTCTTGGTTGTGTTTGTTTGATTTGACTTAGCCTGAAACTTGTCTAATTTTTTGCCGAGTCTCTTCGACTAGACCTCGGACGCGCCTTTTGTGACTCAACCGATCTCTGGTAGAGGTAACTACGTTCGTTGACATAATGCAGAAATTCAGTATGATTTTTAAGGGATAAATTTAAAATCTCGAAAGTCAGTCGCGGATTAAATTTTATGCAAAACCGGACGGTTTTCGTACCTTTCTGTGCGTGTTTGTGGGACGCGAAGTTCTCGTTTGTCGGAGGAGGTATTTTGCCGGCCACGGCCGTAAAAGTGCGCTTTTGGTCCAAGCGGCGACACTCCTGGCTCTCTGTTTTGACGCATGCGTAGAGTTTTGAGTCGGGTAAATTACCCTGATAACGTACGGTAATATTGGTAAGTTACCGGGTAACTTACCCGACGTTCGTTCTCAGCGAGAATTTATGAGAATTTATTTTTTTCTCCTTCCAAACTTCCGTGAAGCGCATTTCTGACAACGACAAGTCGAAAGTGAAAATGTGAAAAATGCCTAAACAAAAAGGTGATGTCTGGAAATTTTTTGTGACTGCAAGTCAAGGAGGAAAGGATGGTTTTAAGTGCAATTACTGCAACATGTTTTACATAAAAAATGCCACCCGGCAGGAAAAGCACCTGCATACGTGCACAATGTCGCCTACAACAGTAAAGAATAAGTTTTCGGAAAAGCATACCCCAAAAACTCAGCCTATTGAACGTTCGCAATCAGGTAATTACGCTCATTGCATATGTCTTTTACTTGTATGAACTCGCTTTTTGCACAACATATCTCTTTATAGGTTAGGTTTTCTCTGTATGTATCAAGTATTACTCTTAGTGTGCTCTTAATATTACTGATTTATATACTTCACTACTGATTATTTCTTTGACTTTTTAATTAGCTACATTAAAAACTCAAAGAAATAATTAGGAATATTAATGAAGTGCTAGCACTTCATCAGTAAAGCAAAAATGCGTGCCATTTTGCAATGATTATATGATTTTTCAGAGACAATCGTCAGGATATCGGTAGATAGGAATAAAAACAACGAATTAATAGGTGAACCTCAATTAAACCCCCCTAAAAATGTATCTAAAATAAAAAAAAAACAGTTAACACTACCTTCAATGACAAAATTCATCGATTCTTTGACCCCAGGGGAGCAAGTAAGTGATCAATAATATTTGTGCAAATAAAATTCAGTTATCTACTCTATTCAGATCATCTTTCTCACGTTTAAGCTTTTTCAATTTTTTCTCATTTTTAAGGCTGTTGAATTCATGGTCTAACATCAAAATTCAATCGCCTCATACTCAAAAAATACTAGAATTAAATATTTTTTAGATACTAAGCACAATTTCGTTTTAAATAGAACTGTTTCTACACAGAAAAAATCTACCTAATTTTAGTCATTTTTGCGTTAAGTTATATTTTCGAATTTCAATCTGAACATTTGAAAATATCACTTTACGTAAACATTATTAACATTAGGCTGTTTTTCGCTGTATAGGCATACTCCGATTTAAAAAAAGTGTTGAGTTTGGTATCCTAAAAAATATTTATTTGTTGTATTTATTTAGTAAAATAAGGCGATTGAATTTTGAGGTTGGATCATGAGTCCAACAGCTTGAATGTTTTTTTTACTTATAGCAAATAAACGAATTAACTCACCAATCTAACTACTTAATAACCTAATTTAATTAACTTTTAGATATTAATTATTGAAGTTTAAATTTTTGAAACTTACAATTAAATAACAAATCTGTTGAAAGTTATAAAATGTATGATTTTTTTCTTTTAGGAGAAATTGAATGTGTTACTAGCCAGAGCTAGTATATGCCTCAGACGCTGCTTTTTCTATACTCAATAATGAGTACTGGAGAGAATTTTTCAAAGAGCTTCGTCCATGCTGGAATATCCCTTCGAATTATATGTTAAGTAATTCTCTCTTGGAGGCAGAATACGAGAGAATGCAACAGGATGTTCACACACAAATAATTAATTCAGATGTATTAGGACTTGAATGTGACGGTTGGAGTAACAGAAGGTAATGCTTTGTTTTTTAAGTTGTTATAAAAAGATTGTGTTTAGAAGTAACATCTTTTCGTTATTACTTTAATATATTTAATATAAACCAATTGAACTTTTTCAAAAATTAAAACCCAGTATCAATAAGAAAGATTCTATTTTTTGCTTCCCAGAAACGAACCGATCGTCAACTTTGTTCTCTTTAATGTTGGTAAAAATCTTCTGTATAAAACAATTCCAACAGAAGAAAATCGTCACACAGGTGAATATTTGGCGGAACTAATGTCAGAAGTCATCGAAGAAGTAGGCCCGAACAAAATATTCGCTCTCGTTACTGACAATGATGCAGCTATGATTAAAGCACGAGAAATTATTCAACGGAAATATCCTCACATTGAAGTGTATTCTTGTGCGGCGCACTCATTAAACTTGCTTGTAAAAGACGTCGTGGAAATGCAGTCTTTCAAAGACCTAACAAACAATGCGAAGGATGTTGTCAAAGATGTCAACTCATCTCACGTCGCGAAAGCCACTTTTGGGAAGATTCAAGAGAAACTCAAATCTGAGGAATTGGCAGAAACAGGAAAACCAAATAAGTCATGAACTGTATCTCTAAAGCTACCAGGTAAAACGCGATGGGGATCCATGGATTTCTGTATTGAAAGCTTGACGTTAAATAGAAAGGCACTCAAGATATTGGCAATTACCGAAAACGTCATTCTGAAAGCAGAAGTGAGGCAAAATATCCTAGATGAGGATTTTTGGTGCGGTTTGGCTTCCTTACACGAATTTTTGCTGCCTCTAGTTAAATGGATAACTATACTGGAAGGTGACTTGTGTATTTTGAGTCGAGTTTCGGAAGCGTTTCAAGAAATTGAAACCTGTTTTGAGGCAGCACTTGCTAATTCGCCGACTTCTTTGGAAGACGATGACTCTATACGACGAAGTTTACAGAAACGTCGGCAAATGACGTTAAGACCTATACACTTTGCAGCAAACATACTTGATCCAAAATGTAAGGGAATGCATCTTCGTGCAGAAGAACAAGTGAAAGGTAATTCGATTATTAACAATCGAGTTAAATACCTCTTTGGCGCAGAAACAGGTGCTGCGCAGGAAGTCATGACACAGCTTGCAAATTACCGGGATAAGAATGACATTTTTTCTCTCGATTACGTACGGACCACTGAAAAAACTTTAGACGCTCAAACCTGGTGGCGATCAAACTTTTTTGGTTCCAAAATAAGCACCGTAGCCTCTCAGATACTAAACACGCCAGCTACAAGCGCAGCGACAGAGAGAACGTTTAGTAGAGCTGGAAATGTACAGAATATCAAAAGAAACCGAATGAAGACCATTCGTGCAGGAACGCTGACTTACGTATCTTACAGTCTAAAGCTTGCGAAACGAAAAAAAGCTCGCAACCAAAAGCGAATTATATTTTCGACCGTCGAGTGCAATGAGGATATCGCTGAAGGAGAATGGGACCAGGAGGATGATATTGAGTCTGATTTTTCGGACATTTCTGATGAGGAAAATTAAACCTTTTCACTTTTGTTCGTTCTTTAATGTTTAACATAATTTATTTTCATGTAAAAAGACGCTTTTGTAATTTCAAGCATTTTTAATTTCGTTCTTTTTTGATGTTCAACATACCATCTATTTATGTAAGAGAAAGCTACATCTTCAAGGTGGGCTGCATATATATCTTAATGGCTGAATACAATAATACCAGTGGCTTTTTGTTCGTTTTTATCATAAAAAATCACTTGGTGATGAAATTATTTTTATCTTCAAAATACAAGTACAAAGCTTCTTTATTATTGTATCCATCCATTTCCATTAAAGAAAATGTGATTTAAATACTACTTAAAATGGTGAGAAGTTCCTCCTGTTTAAAAATATTAATATATTTTCAATCTTTAACTTTATTGTTTAGGTATATCGATATGAATCGAGACTGGCTAAAAGTACTGTGATTTTCAATATAGTATTTAAAATATAGTATTTAAAATAATAGTAGGAATTGGCTGGATGCAATAAAATATTCAATAAGACAAATTTCGAAAAAAGATAGAAACTGGTATTATTGTATTCAGCTGTTTTTTTAAAAGCGTAGAGGTGCCTTATCTTCAGGTTGAAAATATCACATTATTTAGTTTAAATAAAAAACTTTACTTAATGTACACATGTGAACAGTTTATGAAATAAATCATTATTGCTTATTTGATTGTATTATTTTAATTATTTATATTTATTCAAATGTAATCATTTTATTTTTTAAAGTTTTTGCAGTATTACAAGACAATCATACGGAGTGTCCTGAAAATTTTCTAAATTTATTCTTTTAATGCTCACAAAGTTTTCCGTATTTTAAATGTACCTAAATGGTCGCTGTTTATAATTTATTCTATAAGTGCCAACATCTAATTACTGAATTTTTTAGATGTTAAAGGTTGTCGACCACTGTGAATGAATATTCAACATGTTATAGTTAATTTTCGATCATTTGGTATATTTTTTGGATTAACAAATATTAAAAAAATATATCAAATGATCGAAAATTAACTATAACATCGTGAAAATTATCTATTTACTTTTAAAAATAACAAAAAAGCATTCTAATTGAATATTCTCATAAATTCTCGATAAATTCTCGAAGCGTCCGTAACATACCGGTATGTTACCGGTAATATTACTCGATTTTAAATTACCGAGAATTTAAAAACTCTACGCATGCGCGGTACATATCACAAATGTTTGTAGACTGTGCAATACAAATGTATAGAGCATGCACTCAGAGAATAAGGCAGCGTATTTTATTCTGACAATAACCTAAAACTTTATTTTAGTTTTTGACCGTTACTTTAAAAAGATTTTATTTGACTAACTAAAACTAAAATGAACATAACCGCACATGTCTATAATAAGACTAGTATGAAGCTCACGGCCAACATTTAATGTTATGTTCAATTTAGGTATTATTATTATTATAGATTAGCAGTTCGAACTCGAAAGTTCATTGCCTCATCTACCCGAGACCGCCACACATCTCTGTCTTGTGCATTCTCCATCCAGTTTAAGTAATCATGTCCTAGTTCTTTTAGATCATCCCTTACATTTTTCTCCCATCTGTTTCTCGGTCTGCCTAGAGGTCTCTTACCAGTCGGTTTCGCTCTGAAAACTTGCGCCACTGTTCTTTCATTGCCCATTCTTGCTACATGCCCCGCCCATCTTAATGTATAGTTATTCAAAATGGTTGTTGTATTCTTCCTTACGGGGGGTGGGGGGGGGGGGCTTTGACTGAATCCCCCACGGGGGCTCCGACCCGGACCCCGTCATCCCCATAAAAACTTCACACTCAATACCCTCTCGCATACTAAAACTATATCGGTTTTGCATAAAATATCGTGTGTCACTCCGCAGCAAACCTTTGACGCGGTTTGCTGAGTCGTAACACAATATACTATTGTGAGAATCTGGTTTAGTTGTTCTCTGAATTCCGGCGGGAACTGCATACGTTCAAATATGAGTCTAGCTCTACACGCGAACTCCGCAAGAGTTTCATTTTTCTCAAGTTTCAATTCATGAACTTCGAGGAGAAGGTCGGCGTCATCTTTCTTAACACCCCTATCATGTCGGAAAGCACGCGAGAAGTCCCTCCATGTACGCCATGAATTTCTGTTAACAAGGTACCATGACCGGTACGGACCCTCAAATATTTTCGACAAACACGGAACGAATAAGTCCCTATGTATCCCGCTGGTACTCAAATAATCCTTGAGAATTAGTAAAAACTGTTCAGGATTTCTCTCGGTTTTTGGAAAAGAGATCTTCCAGGAACTGACAATGCGGCCTATCTTCATTGGCAAGTCATTGTCGAAATTAGAATAGTTTCCACCGGGTTCACGAATCGACGACGCGTTTCGGGTATGTCTCGAATTAAATCGGGGAGGACTGTCGCTTTCGCTCGAGTCGTCCCACGCCACGAGAACAACGAACCTGTTCTCCGTGTGGTCGACATGTTCGAATTTCGACTCAACAATGGAAAACTACGTGAATCGCACGAGCGGGACAAGGCACAACATATACCTTGACTATTATTTTGATTGTTTTGGGAGACATGTCCCTCACTACCTATCATTTCGCGATATCGTTGCTCCGAGACGAAAATCTCCTTGTCCACTATTTGTCCATCGGTATCTGGTTCACCAACCACGATCCTAATTCAGGGTGGCCGCTGGACCGGGAAATGACCGGGAATTTTTACGGTGACCGGGAATTTTTAAAGTTTCTAACGAAATTTCGTTTTGTGCTTCAAAAATTGATTAAAATAATGTTATGAATAAGGAATATCTTCTATGGTGAATTTTGAAATTCCCGCCTTATTTGTACAAGCGAGCAACTTGAGTGCAGAGGCGTGGACTGTGGAACAAACTTAGGCTGTTGTTTATAGCGCACATTGGACCAGCTATATTAAGAAATAGTTCCACCAATCAGGTGATGTTTTCATTATAAATTATGCGTGTGATAGCAGCTTTAACAGTTGTATAGTGAAGTAGGCTGTTATGCCTTATACGCATTTGTCGATTTCGTGATTTCGATAACCATGTGAAATTTCAAAGAATTTTCTGAACCTGTGCTGAAATTTCATGATATTATAATGTTACTTCTAGAAACACATAAACGCTCTGTCAGAATATTAAACAAACAGATGTTTTGAAACGCTTAAAAGCATGACCGGGAAAATTTGTTTGATGACCGGGAAATGACCGGGAATTTTTTTCACCGAAAAAAGCGGCCACCCTGTAATTAACCGCGGAACTGTGATTTGACTTCCGAAATCTAAATTATTCACCTTTGTGTCTTGTGAACAATTATTGTCGCGAGTGAGTCGAGAACCCGCGTTCTGAATTCTAGGTTGAAACACTGTATGTTCATTTTCAAAATGCACGTGTCTGAGTTCCCTTTCCACCGAACCCATTTCATTTCTTACGGTCGCCGGACTGGCAATCGGCCTGAGCCTCAAAGTCTCGTTTGCATCCCGATCTCTACCGAAGTGAGCAAAAGCTCCCGAGTTGGACGAGGGGTTTAATAACTGGGAATCCCAGTGGGGCATATTTGGTGAGACCTCTCCCCCTTCGGACCTTTGGTTTAACAAAATACGTGAGGGGTGGTCGACGCGATTGACAACGTGACTTCGTCCATCTTGGTTTTGATTCGACTGAAGTAGCCTCTCCAACAACTCATTCTGTTGAGAGATTACATTTTCGAACCGTTCCGTCAATGTTTCAATTCGGCGTTCTAAGACGCTGTAATTCTGATCTAAACCGGGGTTAACTGACCCGGGGTGGACAGGGGTCGTTGCACGTGAGCCCCTTCCCCTTCCTCTACCCGCACCCACGGGGAAACCGTGGAAGGCGGCTTCCGCATCTGTCTCGCTCATGTTATGGTCGGTCACCGTCTCGGTAATTTGTCCCAACGAAACCGTCCGGTTAAGGGTTGCTGGTTCGCTAGCTTCCGAAGCTTTTAGGGATTGAGGTTTATTGAGCCTCGTCTGAAGAGGTGAAAAGAACATTTCCGAACAAGGCGATCTCAATGTCGGATCGAGATCAATCCAAAACAGAGAAATAACTAAATCCAAAAAATTTACGAGTATTTAATCAACCTTCACTCGAAAAGCTAGGACCCAACCTAAATCAATCGACAAAATCGATTTTCAATTAACCGAACCTGTAAAACCTGTAAAACCGATAACCCTATAAAACAATTTAATCAATTGATCAAAACAATTCCGATCTTGTTTATTCAAAGAAACAAAAAATCAGAACAAGATCTGACCTCCATTCAATTATTGTATAAGGCACCGAAAATTCGGGACAATGATCGATCAATCAGTCATTGGTCGATGAGACGTATTTTAATTTTCATTTAATTAATCAGGAGGAAACGGACCCTTGTTTTAATTCGATAAAAGAATCAGAGTAAAATCTGATTTCTATTCCACTAAATTTTTTGGATAAAAACAGGATCTGATCTTTGCACGATTTTATAAATCGATTCTAGTCGATGAATTTTCTTAATACAAGGGGAAGACCTAAATCCGACAATTTCTTCCAATAATTTTAAATTTAATTAAAGTGGTCGAAAAACGAGGGCATGACCTAAACGTCGAAGCTGGCACATTTATTTCATATGTAGTATTTTCAATATTTTGTCTTATTCGACGACAATTATAAATTTTCAAGGCTATATTTGACTTGAACTCGTACACTTGAATCAGGTATTTCGATTTAATTGGTTATTACCCGTCGAACGATCGGAACAAGATCACTATCACTCGACTTTGACCGATAACAAGTATTTAAGATCCCGGACATTGCGGAATTGACAGACGAATATGCAATAATCAATAAAATTCACTAAGCGATTCACACATAATTTTCATAACCTTAAAATGTCAGTCAGTTTTAAATAACAGCATTTCAATATAAAATATTATTTCCACAATTCGTATAAATTTCTACATTACTTTTCATGCATTAAATAAAGCGGCGAAAGATTCAAAATAGCAACTACAAGAAAAAGATGCGATAGATAACCTTAGTAGAGTCGAGGACCGTGTTTATAAACACGCTCCAAAGGAATTTGAATTCACACCACTTTCGTCGAATTTACCCAACTGAATCTATGAGAGAATTGAAATTTTACATAATTTTCACCGAGATTTTACATAATTTTCACTGAAATTTCCCAACTTGCCCCACTTTGGGCGCCAAATGAGACAGGATAAAATTTCGATTTAGAGTTTCATGATAAGGATAGAAATTTGTACTTCCCTTTTCCAAAATTTGTCCCTTCACTTGGTGCAGCTTGGGTCGGGGCCGCCAAGGCTCAATTAAATAGATTTACAACGAATTGAAAAATGTTGAGCGCCAGCTAGTTGAATCCCAACCAGCAAGGAAACAATTAGAGTGAATAGAGCATGAGACTAATAAGCAGGGAGGATTCATTGGGAAGACCCAATAATAAGCAAGAAAAGCTATAAAGTTCCAGAGATACACATTTATGGATGATTAGGTACTTACATTTTGACAAATTTAGCACGACTTCTCGAATTTCCTTCGACAGTTTCAATATATAATATTATCCTTTTAATTCCTCGTCTATATTTTTAGTTGATTTCAATATTGTCGCAATTTCGTCGAATTTTAACAATTAAGAACACAATGTCCGTAGATAGACTCCTCGTCAGGGTATCAATACAAGAATTTTCGCCGTTCGGTCGGGCGTCTGACGAGAAAGTGACGCTTCTGGCTTGTCTCGCGTTCGAGATCCCGGCGAAGCCATCGCGCGCGACCCACACGTAGGTCCCAAGACCCCGTGCCTGATAATCAAGCCGCTAGACAGTCAGAAACCTGACATACCAACGAAATTCAAATTTAAAAATGTGTCAGACTTCAAAATGAGCATTCTCATATTGACGTCTACGGGTATATTATATTTGGTGTGTTAAATTATTTATCTCAATTAATCTCCTGTCACACCTCTGTTTCTTGTAATTCTACTTGGCTGTGATGTTCTTGTTGGCTGGTGCCGAAAATTCGATAACGAACATAGTTCTTTTCTATATTCGATACTTTTCATTCTTGACAATTGACTCTATTGCCGTAGGAGGGTTGGGCGGAGCGGCATCATGGCTAATGTCGTAAGAGTGACAGCGATGGTAATAAAGCACTCTGAGTGCCGCATTGTGCCTTTGGATGTAGGTCGTTCCCGCACGAGTTGGACAACTAGATAGTATGTGTCCTAGATGCTCGGGGTGTGCATGACACGCTTTGCAGCTATCATCGGGAATGTCTTGGCTCAAAATGTGGCGACGGTATGCTAGAGTGGAAATGACACCGTCTTGACATGCCAAAATGAAACCCTCTGTGCCCGACTTCAATCCGGGTGATTTAAGGCATGCAAACTTTAGCTCAAGCCACCTCGACTGATTCATCACATTTCTGTAGAAAATGCCATGCATCCTCTTTAGTCGGTATGCCATACTCACTTCCGTCGGATTCGCGAGTGCCATGCAATATTGTCAATGATTCTTGTTCGGAATGATCTCCTGATTCTCGTTCCCGGGTAGGGAATGAGATCCACCATGGAAAATCAGGTTGGATATGGATGTCAGCAAAGTAAAGAGCAAATTTGGTCGACTGACTCGATATAAGAGAGTAAATAGAACCAGAAACCTGATACACCATGTTACTTAAATCATACACCCTTGGAAAATTGAGACATTGATATCAGCAATATTGGATGAGATTATAGACTTCCAACGGCAGAGACTTGATGTTCTTACTGCTAGACTGCGTTGGTACAATAAGAGTAGTGCAAGAAGGCAGCAAAATCGAACATTTCCGGTAGATGAATGAAGGTTCTATCGTGAACTAAGTAAAGAGCAAACTAGCTAGCAAGACATCAAAGTTCCTCAATTAGAAGACATGACTAACTACTGGTCGGGTTTTTCGGGCAAAACATATCGAACCTCCAGGTCTTATGCCAAAATTCATGCACAAAGGCATCATGTATATGTTGTCTAAAAAACCAGACCCAACAAATCCATCTGAATTTCAACCAGAAATCTGTCTTCCAAAAATGTATAAGTGCCTTACTGCTGTAACGGCGAGGAGAATAATATCCTTACAGAAGAGCAAAAAGGATGTTGTAAAAACTCGCGGGGCGAGTGTTTCCTTCCGTACCACATGTCTAGTTGTTTGAAGCCTTAAAAGTTTACAAAATTTGCCCTTGCATCATCAACTTGCTAAGTGGTGCGATGATGCTTTGGGATACAAGGATCAAGTATTTTTATCACGGACAAACAGGGATAACTAGAATAATACGTATTACGACATGTATCTTTTAAGGACACTCCTGCAGTGCATTATGGTTCTATTTAGCGTTGAACCCATTAAAAAAACACCAAATAACATGTCTTATGGGTTTAAAATATACGATAAAGAGGATGGTCATTAGGGTGGCCAGAAAAAAACACTTTTGGTTTTCTTAGGAGCGAAGGGCAAATAACGGTAGTTTATGCGATTGTAGAAGCCAGATTTTTTTTCGCTTAATTTTAAACAATATTTAGAGGTGGCCCATTGTCGTTGTACTTTGTCATTGCAAAAGCTGACAATTTCGGTAAGTGACGAGTCGATCGTAAAAGTGCAACCTCACCTCTTTTCAGCGATGTGACTTTATAATAGGATTAGTTAGCGTCCCCTGAATTATTATTGTTCACTTTTCTGAAAAAGGAAAATATGCCTAAAGAACGCTTGCTACGAAAGGGTCTGCTTTATGAGTTTATGGTGTCAAGACCCACTGTGATCGACTTTTATGGCCGAGCTGATGAGCCCTCCGCCCCGAAAATTGAACAGCTTATGTCACAGACCTTTCGAATTTCAAAAATTTACTCAGATTTGTTTTCATTGTAGCAGGCTTATTTATATTTTTACTAATCTGCTTTTTCAAAAAATGTGATCTTCAACCTTCGAGGAAAATATTCATAAAATTTCAGTATAAGATATATATTATTAGGGCCGTTATTAGGCTTTGAAAACAGTAAGAATGCACTTTTCAAGGAACCGTAATTAATATTTTTTATGAAATTTTCATTGAAAAAATGCTTTTATGTGCATTCTGAGGACCTGAAGAACAACATATTAAAAGTTCAAATTAAAAGGTGGATAACTTCGTGGTTAAAATCCTAAATGAAAAAAAAAATTGGTTTTGCCCATGTTAATTACATAAGAACTTCAAAGACGATGGGCCACCTCTAAATATTGTTTAAAATTGATACCAAAAAAATCTGGCTTCTACAATCGGATAAATTATCGTTATTTGCCTTTCGCTCCTACGAAAACCAAAAGTTTTTTTTTCTGGTCACCCTAATGGTCATCAACTGACCCATCTTCTGTACATGGACGACCTAAAGATATACACTAGTTCAAACCAGAAACTACAGCAAGTGATCTATGTCACAAAGCAGATTCCAGTGATATCCACGTAGAGTAGGGTGGATCGCAATATACGAATTTTTGAAATTGAAAATGCTTGGGGTCGCATTTTTTTTCCTTTTTGTCTAAGAAAGAAAACTGTACAGTTTCATTGCAATCAAAAAATTTGTTGGATTTTCCGCAAAGCCAAAATAAGTCAAAAACATCCCAAAAAACGTTTTTTTCCCCTCAATTTACGATGAAAAAATACATCTTGCATGATAAAGGAATTTTTCGATACAACCAAACGTTTTCGAGAAAATAGTAGAAGAATAGATGAAAAAGAAGAATTACAAAAAAATTTAATGCTCGTGTATTTTTAGTCTTGCTTATTAGTAAAATCCTTGGAAAATATAAAATAGCTATGTCGACATCTCAAAATTCCTAATAATGATAATATGTAATTATACAAAATTTGCGCGATTGTGCAATGTGCATTAATCTCGAGCGTTCATGCAGCTCTTCGCTAGTTTTGTTTCTTGAGTACTCAGGACAAAAATACGCAGGGGGACGTCCATAAATCACGTAACTCGAAGGGGGGGGGCAGCAAAAAGATCACGGAAAATCACTGGGGGGGGGATTTTAAGCCAATCACGTGACCTTTTTAATTATAAATTTATTTTCAAAAAAGATTATAAGAAACACAATTTCTAACTAATTCACCTTCTTATGTAATAAATTACATAATTTGCATATAATTTAATTTTAAAAAGTTAGTAAATTTAATGAATTAAATTATTAAGTTAGGTAGAGGTAGTTTTTAATACTTTAAAATTCAGTTTAAGTCTTTAACTATTAGTTTAAAAATATTTGTTACATTCTCATTCTAATGAGAAGGTATTAGTTTTATGTAAAATTTGTCTTTGTCGGTTGTCATCAAATCTACACGTTTTGAGACCTCCTGAGTCAGAAAAAACCATTTTTACGAAGGTGTCTGTCTGTCTGTAGTCTGTAGTATCGTGTAGGCACGATAACTTTCTAAAGATTGATCAGATTGGATTGTGCTTTGGCACACTTTTTTAAGGCCTGCAAAGAAAGAGCGAGTTCGTCAACCAGCTGTCTTGGATAAAAATTCAAAAAGTGAGCACATTTTGAAAATTTTTTAGACCACTTTTTTTAAAGATTTGAAAATTCTATGTACGGTTATTAGTAGTACTAAAAAAGACGAACAAAATATCCTAATGACTTTTTCTGATAAAAAAAAATTACCGGAGTTATAATATTTTCAAAATTCCAAAAAACAAACGAAAATGAACATTTTAAGCCAAAAAACGCACGATTGAAAAAAAGTCAAGAGGAGAAAAACATTGCTTTTTGAACACCCTACAATATTTTCATAACAAATTTTTGAATTTTTTGAAAAATAAAAAATTCAAATTTTGATTGCACAAAAAAATAATGAAAAATCAAAAATTACATATTGCGGTCAAACTATGCAAGATACGACAACAGATGATTCGTCCAAAATTGTGCACCTAAAAAAGATCTACAAATTTGTTATTCACTTTTTGATATGACGCGTAGTTTTTGGTTTATTCGTAAAAAACAGCATTGAAAATATAAAAATTACATTTTTAGACGAATAACACAAGCTACGAAAAAAATGAGAAAAACAAAATTTGTTCATCCAAAAAAGGGGTACAAATTTGTTATTAACCATGTTTCGATAGGATGCGTAATTTTTGTTTTATTCGTGAAAATAATATTGACAGTAAAAAAATCAAATTTTTTGAAAAACAATGCAAGGTACGAAAACAGATGAATGAACAAAAATTGTGCATTCAAAAAAGATTTACAAATTTGTAATCAATTTTTGTTATAATAATACATTCAAAATGAAAAAAATTAACTTTTTTTAAAAACGGCACAAGCTAAAATAACATTTTAACTAATAAAATTTGTCGCTGATAAAAACATCGCGCGCCGTAAGTCCTCTCAAACTTTTTTGTTTTTATCATACGGTGCACAGGTAGAGGTTTTGATAATTTTATAATATTTGCAAATAACCTTTTTCCTTTCATCGAAGTCGAACACGAAGTTCAAAAATCTAGAGGAACCGAGCGTAAAGCACGATGTGAATACGTCCGAGCGTGTAGCGCGAGGTGAATACATTATCGAGCGCGAAGCGCGAGATCCAGTAGCCGCGCGCGAAGCGCGCGATGAGAATTTGCCCACGAAGCGGGCAGATTTTTGTTGTTGAGAAGACATACATTATTTTAATTGTTGTAACATTGTTCATATCCTAATTCATTTCACTTGCTCCTTATGTGTGTTTTCTACATTCTTAAAGCTTTTTCATTTTCCCAACTATATGTATAAATAAAAATACCGCCAAATATAATCTGAGGTTAGAATCTCGGATAGTTTATTTTTTTAATAACTTGGCTGAAAATAATTTTTCACTATAAATGTACTTAGATGTTATTTTTTATTTTTCAAGAGCTGTTCAAATGATTAATAAAATCTTTACAAAAAAATGATCGATTTTCTTATTTGCTTGAATAGCTTTTGTAAAAGAAAAAATAATATCCAAATAAAGTTACGGTGAAAAATCATTTTTTTTTTCAAGTTATTAAAAAAATAAAGTTTTTTTCCCATGCAATTAGTATTATTGTTTGGCCCTCGGCATGCAGACACCTTGGATTTCCCCCACTAAACATGAAATACCTAATGCTACACGATGTTATCAAGGCAGCCGATGTGCACTTAAAGAGTGCCGACCTTAAAAAATCCTTTTTAATGTTCCCTGTCATGTTATATAAATTTTCGTCATTTTGAAAAGAGTCACGTGATAATAGTGGGGGATGGGGTGTTCAGCAATAATATCACGGACAGTCACGGGGGGAGGGTGGGGTCGAAATTTAGCGAAAAATCGATCACGTGATTTATGGACAGCCCCCAGGATCCACCGTGAGGAGGTTACTGCATTTTGGGCCGATTTCACCAACTCTGATTAAGATGTTAATCCTCGATTA
>CAKNYM010044137.1:112505-150137 GCA_932195095.1 Andricus curvator
GAGCCCAAAAATCAGAGACTCTAGCCACATTGTAAAATTCTCAAAAATATTATTTTTTGACAATGTCATATCTGCGTGGTACCAAGGGATTGATTTTTAACGTTAATAGGTGGAGCCCAAAAATCGGAGTGGGTGTTCTCGAGGAGCCAAAAAATCAGAGACTCCATTGATACTTTAAAATTCTTAAAAACATTATTTTTTGACAAAGTCATGTCTGCGTGGTTCCAAGGGATTGATTTTTAACGTTAATGGTTGGAGCCCAAAAGTCGGAGTGGGTGTTCTCGAGGAGCCCAAAAATCAGAGACTCCATTGATACTTTAAAATTCTTAAAAACATTATTTTTTGACAAAGTCATATCTGCGAGGTTCCTTGGGGTTGATCTTTAATGATAAGGGTTGGAGTCCAAAAATCAGAGACTCTAGTCACATTGTAAAATTCTAAAAAATATTATTTTTTGGCAATGTCATATCTGTGTGGTACCAAGGGATTGATTTTTAACGTTAATGGTTGGAGCCCAAAAATCGGAGTGGGTGTTCTCGAGGAGCGCAAAAATCAGAGACTCTATTGATACTTTAAAATTCTGAAAAACATTTTTTTTTGACAAAGTCATATCTGCGTGGTTCCAAGGGATTGATCTTTAACGATAAGGGTTGGAGCCCAAAAATCAGCCTGGGTATTTTCGAGGAGCCCAAAAATCAAAGTCTCTATTCACACTGTAAAATTATGAAAAAGATTATTTTTTGACAAAGACATCTGCGTGGTACCAAGGGGTTGATTTTTAACGTTAAGGGTTGGAGTCCAAAAATCGGAGTGGGTTTTTTCGAGGAGCCCAAAAATCAGAGACTCTATCCACACTGTAAAATTTTCAAAAAGAGTATTTTTTGACAAAGTCATATCTGCGTGGGAGAAAGGGGTTGATTTTTAACGTTAAGGGTTGGAGTCCAAAAATCAGAGTGGGTATTTTCGAGGAGCCCAAAGAAAGCCCAAAAATACGCCCAAAAAGAGCCCTAAAAAGCCAAAAATTCTGAGCTATGGAAAATCGTAAAATTCGATTGTGGAGGTGCTAGCTTAATGGACTTGATCATATTGACGTTCTTGTTGTTTTTAAAAGTGTTTTCGTGATCAACTTATAATAGCAAAAGAAACTTTTTCCCTCGAGTTTTATATATATCGCTTTTCCTCTGAACTTTTTTTACTACATTTTTCCCCTCAACATTTTCTGTAACGTTTTTCATCGGAACTTTTTCTAGCACATTTTATCCCTCAACATTTTCTATAACGTTTTTCCTCGGATATTTCCGAGTAACATTTTTACCTCGCGATTCTGTTTACCTTTTTTCCTCTGAACTTTTTCGGTTACTTTTTTTCCTCGGAACTTTTTCTATACTGTTTTTCCACAAAACTCTCTGTGTCAAATTTTTCCTCTGAGGGCTTCATATATCACTTTTCCGAATATCTACATAATTTCAGATAATAAAGGAAGAACCGAACTAGAAAAAACCACAAATTCCACATTTTTGCAAAAAATTGTTTACAACATTTACAATTCTTGATGTTTCATACAAATTGTGACTAACAGTCACTCTCACTATAATTTAAAGCATATTCATCCGAAAACAAATGTTTTTCAACCAAAATTACACTATGTGGCTGTTTGCTAATGTCATTTTTTTATAACAATTAAAATAGATAATAGGCAAATTATTTGCATTCTGGGAGTAATCGTGCGTCGATTCAAAATGATTCTCATTATATGCAAACCGCTATTGAAGAGTAAATAATGATTTTGTGATAAATCTCGATTTTCTCGTGCTTCGAGTAAACATATAATAAATAAACAAATGAAAATGCAAAAATCTCTGACTAAGGTGCTCTTGGAAATTTAGCGCTCTTCAATTAAAAAAAAAATTGCGGATTGGGGCAAAATTGAAGGCTGTAGACCTTTTGAACGAAAAAAATGCGTTTCCTCCCATAGTGGGGTGTATCGTGGCATACTATCGTGTGCACTTCAACATTTCTATTATTACTGCAAATATTAACCGATTTTCATGAATCTTTTTTTCACTTTCTTGAAATTATATGAACCTGCATTTCATAACAATGAAAGTGTGATTCGTTTCGGGTAAGTCGACGCCAAATATAAACAATTTTTCAAAAAAGCGAGACTTCACAGCATAACAGACCAATATTTAGATGAGGTATGCAAAATATCAAACAAAAATATTCAACCGTGCGGCCGGAAACTGGAATACCGTTTTATAACGCTGATAAATCCCCTTAAGCATTCTTCTTGTAGCGGCCAATCAGAATCGCCATTACAAGGGAATATCAGAGTTACCACGAAAATGTTATATGATTAGCTAATCAGAATTAAAATGTCCATGTTGGAACGCATTCCAATTTAATCATGACTAAAGCCTCGATTAAAGAATAATCATGATTAGCTAACCGTGTATTCAATCAGAGTCGGTGAAATCGGCCCTTAGAGTCCTGCCCGACACCCATCTATCTAACCACAGAAAAGTTTAATCTAGCCTCGACGTGAGTATAATATATACTCCTAATTTTAAGATGGAGTTTAAATTGCGACTTAGTTTTGAATAACGGAATTATCTTTCTGGATGCCAGCTTAGCCCTGAGGAACATCTATTTGTTATTCGGTAACTATTTTGCTAGACTCAGTGATAAGCTTGACAGACCTTCCTACCGCTTTTGAATGGCATGGAAACTTTTGCAAATCAATTATTAGTTCACCTTGACAATCAACTATAAGTTCCAACTTCTCTGGTGTTAAATGTGCCAGAACTGGAGGCTCTGTGACAGCTTGCTTTGGATTTGTTCTTTTTCAGTCTTCTTTGCTTCTGAGGTCCAGGGTGCACGATTTCTGCAACTGCTTGTGAGTTAGCAGTTTCTCTTGCTTGTAGAATGAGATTTCGAACTGCTATCGTACCTTCAACTGCTAGCGCAACAATCACTGACAAAGAGAGAGATGGTTCCTCAGGGCTAAGCTGGCATCGAGAAAGATAATCTCATTCAAGTCGCAATTCAAACTCTGCTCAAATGAGGAGTATATATTAGACTCACTTCAGGGCTAAATTACACTTATCTATGGATCGATGAATGGGATGGGTGTAGAGTTTGAGTCTAAGTGCAGGAACCTCCTCACGGTGGGTCCTGGGTAGTTTTGTCCTAGGTAATCTAAGAAACAAAACTAGCGAAGAGCTGCATGAAAGTTCGAGATTATTGCACATTGCACAAGCGCGCAAAATATATATTATGTTAGCAACAATTCATTAGAAGAATTTGAGCACCTCAGAGCAAAAGGAAGACTCCACAGAGTTGAGAGGAAAAACGAGACAATTATCGTTGCGCTGTCTTACTCTTCAGGCATTCTGCGTAACAGTTTCTTTTTCTAACGGTACTTGTCTCGTTTTTCCTCACGGCTCTGCGGAGTCTTTCTTTTGCTCTGACGTGCTCATTTGCGCCTGTGTGACTAAATAAATTTATTTGAACTCAGTGCTCATTTATGTGTTTATAGTGCATTCACAGAAAATGTATATATACTGGAGGTTGGATTAAAGCAGGCCGGATTTACGCTTTCCGAGAATTGATTTCATGGCGGTTTCGGGCTGAGAGTGAAGGCCCTCGGCGGCGAGAGAGAATGATCATCGAAGCGTGAAAACACCAGCAGCGTATCTCAAAGGCGCAGTGCGCGGATACTCACGTGCGGAGATTGCGTAATATTAGGAAATGGTTGACGCGGCCCTGACTTTCTACGTTCGGACGGGCTCGATTGAGTGTCAAGTCCGGGGCAAGCAATGCCCGAAACCGTGCTTCAATCCAGCCTCCAGTGTATAAAAATTATTGAAAAAAAAGAATTAAATTTAGAAAATTTTAAATAATGACCAAAAACTGATTATTCTGACTTTTGAGAGATCGAAATGTCTTTTTTCTTTATATTTTGGAAGGATTTTACGAATAAGCAAGATTAAAAACACATGCCTATTAATTTTTTTGAATTCACCTTTTTCATCCATTTTTTTTTATTTTCTCAAAAACGGTTGGTTTTATCGAAAAATTCCTCTAACATGAAAGATGTATTTCCTCATCCCCGATCATTGTTTCCTTAATAATTTTTCGATATGACCCATATTTGTGTAGTAAACCGTAAAAGTTAACGTTTTTGGGATGTTGTTGAATTATATTGGCTTTGCAAAGCATCAAAAAGTTTTTTAATCGTATATAAATTCTCCAGTTTTTTTCTTAGTCAAAAAGAATAAATAGGACCCCAAGCATTTTCAATTTCAAAAAATTGTATTTTACGCTACACCCTAACGTGAAGTTCGTACTAGAAAAATTCAGACTAGAGAAATTCAGAAAACAGCGCATTTAATCAAGAGGAGAATTAGGAACCGTATGTACGGATACATTGTCGTGTCCGTTTTAGAAAACTAAGACTAGATCTTATACTGGTATGTCACTGTCTAGACGTATCATTATATCCGAGCCAATCGACCCGTCATCGTGTTGCGTGAGAAAAAAGGCGAAGATTCTACATCATCGTCATTGCTTGTCCACTTAACCCGAATTTGTAGGCAACCTTTACAACCAAGATCCATAAGTATAGCGATCTAAGGCATGATGTAATGACAATATAGATTAATATGAAACATGCATCTATTTATCCTATTGTGATTTTGGCTACAGGCAATGTGCACGCAAGGTGCACTGAACATCTCCAACATCTAGGAGTCAATAGTTTAGTGGCAGTAGCCCAAAAAGCGGTTTTGCTAAACTCCTTTCGGATCCAGAGGTCATTAATATCATCTTAAACGCTGCCTGCCACTGTATAAGGTCAGCAGCGGTAAAAGACAAGCTCCAAATTAAACCATACATCTAATTGTGTGCCTACTATAACACCATCGCAGGAGATTTCAAACAACGTATTACAGTCATTAACGTCTTTAACTCATCAGGCATTTGACTTAGTCCGTGGCTGATGATGAAAAATCGAGTACACCTGAGAAAAAGATTTTTAAAAAATGTAATAAATTATCTATTAACTTGTGATTATCTGTTTTACCCCTCCCCACTAATTGTCTCTACGGACGCTTCAGTCTAGCCAGGGTTAGGTATTTAGAGACAATTAAAGACAGATCTTTTAATTAAAAAAAGTATCAAAAGTATTTATTTCCTCCCAAAAAATACAAACCTAACTTATAGCCTAGTGACTTTGTGTGATTAATGTGCGTGAGCGTGTGTGTGTGTGTGTGCATGTGCGTGTGCGTAAATTACAGTAATAAATGTAGATGTAGAGTGTAACGCGGTAACAGCTTTTACGTGTGTATGTGATGAATGTGGTCCTATCAGATTGAGCGTGATGAATAACCGAAACGGAGGCAGAAAGGGATCGGGTTCCCTCTTATATTTATTCCGGTTCCTGAAATTACAGATAAAGAACGTTTGAGAGTTAAGGGTAATTACTCGACAGTCATCGGTTTTACATTTATCCGTGCCCTAAATCTTCCCCTCTATGGTCGGTACGGTAATTGTGGAAAGAGAGGTTGAGGTAGGGAGTAATACGGTACGCTCGGTATGTCGGTAATGTACCGGTAAGTCTATGGCAAAGTGGTAATCATAGGTGCGCCTATAGATTAGCAGTTATGTCGGCCAAATTGGCATCCACAGATGCGCCTGTTGGGTGCGAATTTAGTCCTCCCTTTTCTAGTACTTCCAAACGGAATTTTGCTAAATGTCGGTAAAGTCGAAAATGGTGATAAATGGTAACTACAGGTGCTCCTGTCAGTTAACCTTTATGTTTGGATTTTTGTAACGACAAGTGCGCCTGTTCGTTACAGAAATCGTACACGCATTTGTAAGGTCGGTAACGTCGGTAACGTCGGTAATGCGCGAAATGGCAACCACGGGTGCGCCCGTTGATTGATATTTCTACGGCCTTCAGAATTGACAATCACAGGTGCTCCTGTCGATTGGCAATTCTCATCTCCGAGACTAACTTAAGAATGGTAAGTATAGGTGCTCCTACTCCTTGGGATTCTTGCCGGTACTCCCACTACCATAGGTGCGCCTATTGATAGGGAGAGCGCGAGAGTCTTCTCTGGGCACCAGCTTCCCGATATGCACGGTTCGCCGTGCCCAGCTAGACTGCCCGTTCTTCGCGTCGTGCACTCATTTAAACAGTTAGTCTCCGTGATAGCTGTCAGTTCGCTAGAGGTGGGGATAGAGGATCGCTAGGTTAGGTGACGGGAGCACGTTTGACGTGTGCGTTGATAACGCACACGTGTGTAACCTCTGGTTACAATCTGTTGGAGGCTCAGTGGCTCAGGCGGTTAGGTGCTCGAACTTCCTGTTAGAGGTCCACGGTTTCATCCCTGAACCGGTACCTCTAGAAATTTTTCTATGTACATTTACCGAGGTTCTGCTGGTTCAAATCCCACCTTAAGCTGTAGGTCCCTTCCATTATGCATTTGGCTGCAATCTAGTCCGTGTATGGTAAGGTAAAAAAGAAACCAGGCTCATCCAATATGTTATATAGGCATACTAGTTTGATTTGATCACTTGATTGCATTATACATTGCGTCCTGGACTGACAGTATATACCGGGACAGCCCTATGTAGAAAGGTTCGTACGAAAATTCAAATCAAGAAAAAAAAATGCCGTTGAATTTAAGAATGCCGATCCACGTGAACTAGAACCTCATACGCCCGCTCCGCGCGCATCCAATTTGTTTACGTGTAATTATTTTATTTGGAAATGAAGTTCAATAAGATAGCATGAAATTAATTTTTACTCTAATAACTGTTATTTGTACACGGCTTCGCATGGGTACCCTCTCACGATGCAGAATAAATAATTGTGCAACATTTTCATACAACTTTGGAAAAAACCTCTAAAATGTCGGCGCATACCAATTTTCATAGAAATACATAGTAAATGATCCCGACTCGAGAAGAGTTCAGATTTCAAGCCATTTCGAGCGCGCATAGCACTCAGATGGGTGACCATCTGCGACGTACGACCGGGTTGTGTATTCGCTGCGTTTTAACTAATGTCGAGCGGAATTTTGACGCCGAGGATGACTGTATTCATTCGATGGGTAGTGTCGAAGGTCTGCCTTCAAACTCGACTGTCGAAAAGCCGGCTGAACTTGGGAGGTGGTTGTCTGCAGTTTTCCTCTCCTCTGGCCAAATATCGAGGCAAATGCGAGTACTTCTAATAAAGTCTCATACAGCTGCGGTTTATCACTGGTTGTGATTAAATCATATAGTAATTTTAAACCCACCTTAGTAAAAGAACAATTTTCACAGGCACATAAACAGTGAAGTGGAGTCGTCTGGCAAAAGGACTTTTATGATACTTTAGCAACGAGAATGACTCGTGTATATACCTCTGTTTCATCGGGGTTTTAAAAATCAAAAGACATAGTACAATAGGTAATAATAATACCGTTTATATGTTCGATTGAGTGCCAAATCACGTTTAAATATGCGGAAAAATATATTGGAAGAATAATAGCCGAACTCTGAATATGTTTATAACATTTTTTAAAAGAGTTAAAAATAATTGTAAATTTTCAAAGTATCGTAAAAAAGAGTTTTAGGAAATACATTCTTGGTGATTCCGTAAACAAATTGAACCTATTCGTTGAAAAATGGGCAAACTCTCAATTTGTTGAAATAATTAATAATTCTTGTAAATTTGCAAAGCATCATTGAAAAGAGTCATCGGAAAGAAATAATTAATTAAAGTTGTAATTTTTTCTTTAAAAATAATTGTAGCCCAGGATGAAATCATATTTTGAATTGCTTAAGATTTCAAAAATAGTTAAAGTTTCAAAGAAGTCATAGACGTCGAAAATGTAAATAAAATAAAAATAAAATGAATTTCTTAATATTCTTAATCTTCCATTATTTATAATTATAATTTAAAAAATCTTATAGTTTAAATTGTAAACTTGCTTTTTGATTTGCTTGAAAGCTATCTAAATTTTTAAAAAATTGAAAAAGAGCACAGGGTGAATTCATTCAAATGTTTTAAAAATAAATCACAGTAAAAATTACGGAAAAATATATTGTAGGGAAAAAATTACTTCAGATAATCTCGAAAAAGCACAATATTCTATCGAAGTGATTATTAAAGTGCTGGAAGCAATTAACAAAAAGAAAAAAGACTGCAATTAATGAAAAAAAAAGTTTTTACCCTCATTAAAATTTCTATTGATTTTTCAATTCTTATTAAATATATAGTGCATATATTTTCTTATAAAAATGAATTGATTTCAAATGTTAAAATGGTTTTGATTTTAATATTATAGTTCAGATAGAAAAGTTGTACTTATTATTAAAAAGGTTATATCTGCATGTATGTTTTTATGTAAGCTAAAAATATCAAAAATCTGAATTTGTTTATGAAAATTGTTTAAATAATTAATAATTATTGTAAATTTGCAAAGTATCATAGGAAAAAGTTATGAGAAATACATTCTTTGTTGATTCCGTAATCAAATTGATCCTATTCGTTGAAAAATAGCCAAACTCTGTATTTGTTTATGAAAATTGTTTAAATAATTAATAATTATTGTACATTTGCACATTATAATATCAGTCAACGGAAGAGCATTCTTAGTTGATTCCGTTAAAAAATTTAAGCCTTTTCGTTGAAAAATAACCAAACTCTGAATTACCTTACAAAAATTGTTTAAATATATCATAATTCTTGGGAATTTATAAAGCACTGTAGAAACAGTCACTGCAAATACATTGTCAGTTGATTCTGTAAAAAATTGAGCTTATTCGTTGAGAAACAAAATTTATTATAAAAAAATCTTAATTTTAAGTAATTAATAATTCTTGGGAATTTGTCAGACATCATGAAAAAAACTCATTGGAAAGACATTCTTAGTTGATTCCGTGAACAAATTAAGCCTATTCGTTTAAAAATAGCAAACTCTGAATTTTCTAACAAAAATTGTTCAAGTAAATCATAATTCTTGGGGATTTGCAGCGCACCATAGAAAAGAGTCATCGCAAAGATATTCTTAGTTAATTTTTTTTTAACAAATTGAGCCTTTTCGTTGAAAAATAGACAAACTCTGAATTTGTTTATAAAAATTGTTGAAATAATTATTAATTCTTGGTAATTTGCAAAGCACCACAGAGAAGGCATAGATATTCTTAGTTAATTATTTAACAAATTGACCCTATTCGTTGAAAAATAGACAAACTATGAATTTTTTTTATAAAAATGGTTTAAATAATTAATAATTCTTGGGAATTTGCAAAGTATCATATCAAAGAGTCACCGGAAAAAACATTCACAGTTGATTTTTTTTAATTGAGCTTATTCGATAAAAAATAGACAAACTCTGAATTTGTATATAAAAATTGTTTAAATAATTAACAATGCTTCCAAATTTGCTAAGTATCATATCAAAGAGTCACCGGAAAAGCATTCTTAATTGATTCCGTTAAAAAAAATTAGGCCTGTTCGTTGATAAATAGCCAAACGGAAATTTCTTTAAAAATTGCCAAATAGCATCATTTTCCAAGGAACAGTGATAAAACTTTTATTTCTCACACATTTTATACCAAAACTCTCGATTTCAATGAGCTAAATATTGCCAATCCCGAAAAGAACTTTTGTTCATTAATTTGTTTATAACGTGATAAACAATTTTTTAAATCATTGTTACCGACTGGAAATTATTGACAGACAGTTTCAGCACAGATATAAAACCTTTGATAAATCTGTATAATTTAAAAAAAAAAATGGTACATCTAAAAAGTTAAACAAAAATGTAAAGTTGTTTTTTAAATAAAAAATTAACAAAATTTATTATAAAAAATCCAAACACACAAATATTTCCGAAATTTCAAAGGCTTAAATTGAAAAAAACTGTACTCAAAATTGGGAAATTTTCATACATTTTGAAATATAAATGAACTGCGACTAAAACGTCAAATCGAAAATGAATTTTCCAAAATACAAATAAAATGTTAATGAAAAGCCTTCTTTTAAAAAAATGCGTCAATGGAATCGTATGTATACAGAAGTATACATGCATATACTTCTCAAAATCTTTTCATCCGGTAATGTAAACGTATGCGATAAGCGTCGTGACTCGAGAGCACTCGGACTCTCGGATCTACGACACAGCACTGAAACTGACACAACACATGCATAGTAGAACTGGGAACATCACTCTATGGCGAGCTAAGTAACGCCCGACGAGGAGGACCTACTTTCAAATATAGGATTGCGGCCTATCGCTTTGTGAAAGGATTAGGTGCAGATTTTTCAATCAAATGTGATCAGCACATTAACTTATAATACTGGAAACGCTGACGAGACCAGTATGGCTAAAACGAGCAACAAAATGGCGCTGTTCTGGCAATAATAGGCGAAATCATGGGGATGTCCTGGCAATGTAAATACTGTTCGAAATATTGATGGTAGAAGACAGTTCAGTCAATGAAAGCAAGACTGTAGATCAGTACAATTTATCAAAGGAAAAGCCAGTCCAGCTATTAAAGGCAATGTAAGGGGACTGCACTGACAGTGTGAAGATTTTTAAAAATAAACAAGGCCAGATCTAAGAAAGAAAGATCAGAATTAGCTAATTAAGACAAGATTATAGATCAGTCCAACCAACACAGGCAAGACACTGTGGCAGCTCAGCAAAATTGAGACAAGACTACAGATCAATCTGAACAACAAAGGCAAGATATGTTAGTTGTCCAGCCAGTAAGGACATTACTATAGATCAGTCCAATCAACAAAAGCAATACACTTTGGTAGTCCAGATAGTCAAGACAATATTATAGATCAGTCCAACCAACAAAAGCAGGACACTTTGGTAGTCCAGTCAGTTAAAACAAGACTATAGATCAGTTCAACTAACAAAGGCAAGACACTTTGGTAGTCCAGATAGTTAAGACAAGCCTATAGATCAGTCCAACCAACAAGTGCAAAACATTTTATCAGTACAGCCAGTTAAGACAAGACTATAGGTCAGTCCATTCAACAGAGGCAAGACATGTTATTAGTCCAGCCAGTTAACACAAGACTATATATCAGTCCAACCACCAAAGGCAAGACACTTTGGTAGTCCAGACAGCTAAGACAAGACTATAGATCAGTCCAATCAACAATTGCAACACATTTTGGTAGTCCAGCTACTTAAGACAAGACTATAGATCAGTCCAACCAACAAAGGCAAGACACTTTGGTAGTCCAGCCAGTTGAGACAAGACTATAGATCAGTCCAACCAACAAAAGCAAGACAGTATGCTTGTCTACACACTGGATATTTATACAAGCAGGCTTCGCAATGCGCCTCCGCTTGTTATTGCCTGTGACCTACATCATTGACATTTTCAAGCAATGCTGTCGTAGGATATTTGATCCGGTGTGGCTGATGTCGTGCATACCCTAAATACCTTAATATGCTCGCAATGTGGGGACATGAATAAAATGTTCTAGCTCCAGTTTTACATGTGCAATAATACCCTAAGGTAGGTTCATTAGGTTCTTCATCTGCAAAGTCTTTATTCTCTTGCCTGTTAAAGTCTTCAAGACATACTCTCCATAGTTGGTATTTGGTAACATTTCTGAATCGGGAATACATTCGCACTCTAATGAGTCCACGTTCATCCAATAATTCGTCTGTTTGAAATCGTTCAGCCTGTTCTCTTTGAAGTTTGTCTTCTATGTAAGCAGGTGCAAGCTTTAGCTGATATATTCCCATTGTCAGGTCCGTCAAATAATCGAAATCGATTCTTGGAAAGCAGTGTACGTGATTTGCGTTTAATTGAGTCCACCGCACGTTTCTCGTGTGAAGGTTGTTTATTGCTACTCTAGCTTGAATTACATTAGGTGTACGAGACTTTCCTAACATTTTTTCCGTTAGTTCAGCAGTTGATCCCTCCATAACGATTGGCCTAATTATATGACGCGCAGGGCTCCCGACAATGGGTCGGACAACAATGCCAATCAAGACGGAGTCAGTGCGATTGACCGGCAGAATCTCATTACTTTTAAGTGGACGGATCGACTCAGGGACGACCTGCTGGAGTGCTATGATACCAGTATGGCCCCTGAACGTAAAGGTTACATGGCGCGACTGCATGCTCTGTGGTGCGAGAAACAACAAGCCGGCAACAGAGGAAGAGAGGCGACACTGAGACCAACCTCGAACACGCATCCAATAGAGGAAGAACGATGTTTTAAGACCCGGAGAAACCACAACATTCAGGTTTCTCCCAAGCCCAAAGATCTGACTGAACTGGACGATGAGCTTCGTGGAGATTTTTCCGAAGAATCCGACCTCTGGACTATCAATTATAGTGTGTACAATGCAGCCAGAACTTTGGCAGATGCAAACCGTAAAACAAAACCAACGGTTGATCATAAGACCAAAAGACGAATGCATCAACTCAGCACAAAGATAGGCTGGGCAAGACAGTACGCGTCCCGCATTCAGTGTGTGATTGACTACATAACATCTGGCAGGAATTTCACTGCCAAGGTTCGACAGTTCGCGCGCGAACTGCGGATCCGTCATCACACAATCAACAAGTCAAAGCTACTGATCATCAGGCAGCATATTGTTGACAGAATACGAGTACTATCTAACGCTAGGAGAAGTCTAGAGCGGAGAGAGAGGTGGGTCAGAGAAAATCAACAATTTTTGTCTGACCCATCTCGACTCTTCCAAGACCCTCCAGTTACTGTCGACCATCCGCCCAAACCAGAGGAGGTCGAAGCATTTTGGAGAGAAGTCTACGAAGTCCAACATCCACTTGAAGAAGGTTCAAAGAACATAAATAGCTTCAAGGAGCTGTGCAATGCCCTCATAACAGTTGAGGAGGAATGCCGACCTATCACTACCCAGGAGGTGAAAAACGTATTAAGAGGCATGAAGAACTATTTCGCTCCGGCACCAGATGGTATCAAGACCTTTTGGTGGAAGAAGTTTCCTTCAACCCACCAGCATCTGGCCCGAATTTTTCACCTCATATCTAAAGTCGGAAGAGCCTATTCCGGAGTGGTTGGTGGAAGGGCGCACAGTGCTCCTGCCGAAGACGAGCAACTTAGCTAACCCTAAGAATTACATGCCAATAACTTGTTTGAACACACTGTATAAGATCTTCACAGCTATCCTAAATGATAGGATTGTTCGGACAATTGGACCTGTGTGGCGAGAGATGTATGAACAACGTGGCTCAAAGAAAGGCGTAGCAGGATGTCGGGAGAACTTGCCCATCGATAGATGTGTCTGTAAAGACGCAGCATCCTATCAGTGACTTCTATCGATGGCCTGGATTGATTACCGGAAAGCTTTCGATTCAACCTCCCGTAGACTTATCATCTGTCTATTAGAATGTCTAAAGGTTCATCCACACATCGTGAGGTGCATAGAGAGATTAATGCCGCTTTGGAAAACCAGATTTACTATCTCATCTGGAAAACATCGTGTGATCACTAACAGTATCACCTTTCAGAGAGGTGTGTTTCAGGGCGACACCATGAGCCCTCTCCTCTTTTGCCTCACATTATTGCCACTATCTCTCGCACTAAGCCATTCCGAAGGATACCTCTGCGGCAAACCTGGAAACCGAAAGCATAAGGTCACTCATGTATTTTACATGGATGATCTTAAGATCTATCCTAGAAATCAAGAGAAACTACATCTAGCTCTAAAAATTGTCAAAGAGTACACTCAAGAGATTGGAATGGAGTTCGGGTTAGAGAAATGCGCCAAGGTTAATTTGAAGAAAGGGAAACTTAATGGCATCCCCGAAGATCCTGAGCTCGTTGACAGAAGCGCTATACGACATCTTTGCGCTGGAGAGACCTATACATACCTGGGCGTGCCACAGAGCCGCATTCAGGACGTGAAATCTATAAAGGATACTCTCCGATGCAGATACAAACGTCTCGTCCGACGGATATGGTCTTCCGAACTGTCGGCGAGGAAAAAAGTATCTGCAACGAACATGCTTGCCGTCCCCGTAGTACTCTATTCATTTGGAGTAGTTCCATGGACGAAGGACGAGCTCAGATCTCTCGATATCGGGTCCCGAAAGGTTATGCACATGAACAAAAGCATGTACCTGAAGTCTTCTGTTCCAAGACTTTACATCTCACGCCGTCAAGGTGGTCGCGGAATACTGGAGCTTGAACCTCTTCACAACAGGATTATTCTGGGTACAGCACATATGGTCGCAAATGAACAAGACCCTCTTCTTGAAATGGCTCCTCGACAAGAGGATGCACGGCATCTTCCACAGAAATGTGGAAGATCAGTCGATGTATGAGATAACGTTTGCTTTCCTTAGATCACCCGGATTGAAGTCGGGCACGGAGGGCTTCATTTTGGCATGTCAAGACGGTGTCATTTCCACTCTAGCATACCGTCGCCACATTTTGAGCCAAGACATTCCCGATGATAGCTGCAGAGCGTGTCATGTACACCCCGAGCATCTAAGACACATACTATCTAGTTGTCCAACTCATGCGGTAACGACCTACATCCAAAGGCACAATGCGGCACTAAGAGTGCTTTATTACCATCTCTGTCACTCTTACGGCATTAGCCCACATATCTCTCCACTAAACGCTCCTAGAGAAATAGAGTCAATTGTCGAAAATGAGAAGTGCCGCATATACTGGAACTTCATATTCTCGCCAATTGTTTCCGTTGCGCACTCGAGGTCTAACATAGTTCTCCTTGACTTCGAGAAATGAACCATGTTCGTTATCGAATTTTCAGCACCAGCTGACAAAAACGTCATAGCCAAGGAGAAAGAAAAGAAAGAGAGGTATAAAGACCTTATAAGGGAGTTGCGACGGTTATACCCGGAATATTCGGTTAAGCTGATCGTCTTGATCATCGGCGCTCTTGGAGGTGCCAAGGTTTCACTGCTTAATAGCCTGAAAAGCATCCCTGCGTGTCAAGAAAATGCTGAGACACTTACGGGGAAAATGCAGAAGGCGGTCGTCCTTGGGTCGCTCCGTGTCCTCAAGGTGCACGAGACTTTTGCCGGATCATCGTATTGAGTTCGTCGCAGACTGTAACCACCTATCTCACGGTCTTGAGACGTGGTTACAGCTGAAATTTTACCGCGGTTTCGCTGGGAGCGGGTGCAATTTTTCAGATTAGCAACCGCTCCCGGCGAAATCCTGCGGTTGTCCTTATGACAAAATTATATATATATATATATTGTAGCGAAGTTTTTAAAAACTCGGAAAGATGTAAAGCAGCTTTCCGGGGTTTCGCCGAAGCCGTACCTAACCTCCGAACTTGAGGAAAGGACGGCTTGCATAAACGGATTAAGAGCAGACTTACCGTCCAGGCAAGAGACAAGCTTAGGTTAAAAGGGTTTAACTGAATATTGTTTTCGTACCTACGTTGCCTTATTGACTCTCGACACGCCAAAGGACCCTCGATTAGGCTAGCTTTCAGATGTTTACAATTCGAATACGTGGGGTCGGTGTCGAGGCTGAACAACGAACTGTTAGCTCGAAAATATAGAGCAGACAAAGCGGACAGTCGACAGCCTACCAGATAACAAAGACACGGTACGACAGGAGGGAACGTAATCGACACGACGCAGCAGTCCAACGCAAGTCACGAGAGGCAGCCCCGGCCGGCCACCACCGTAACCAGCGGCCATGCTTCACCGACCAAGTGGGGGTACCGCAGCTAGCGGCCATGTTCCACCGTCGACACAATGCCGCAGCGCCACTGCCAACGGCGAGCAGCGGTATTGAGTCGACCGCCGCGTCAGACCGAACCAACCTTGTAACACCATGTCGTTAAGCTCCACTAACAGCGTCGAAGGCAGCGCGCAGCAGACTCGATCAACCCTGTACCACGGCGTGGCTGGACGAACTTGCATTGGCAAAGGCGAGCTAACGACCATGTTTTAGACAGCGTTTGGGGACCAACGAGACGACCAGTAGCCCAGCAGACGGACCCAATGAGCAAGCAGCATAGGTACGAAAACACACATTGGCCGAGACCATCAAGCAAGCTCTCTCCGGAGGGACGCAACAACTGAGTACTAATTTTATACCAAAAAAGGAAATATGGACCGAAGCACGGAAGACCTCGTGAGATGGCTGCAATGTAGGTGGCTTGCCTTATAGCTTCCACAGTGTTCCTCAGCCTTGGCACTCAACCCCCACGCAGTAAGACGTAAAAGACCGCGTGTGACTAAAGTAAATTCAGTGTAGTGAAGTCCGTTCGAGACCCCCTCGACACGCATCCTCGGGTTGCGAATAGAGGGTCCCTGTACCAAGGGTTTCTGCTGAATATGGTTACAATGATGAAAAAGCAGTGGCGGACAATTGTCCAGGGGTGGTCCCGAAGGAATAACCCCTAAGCCAAGGCGTAACAACCGTGCCGAAAGCTGAATGGCACCTGGGTGAGGTGTCTTAAACGGTGGCTCTGGGATACCGGGCGACCTCTCAGAGTACCAGCCTTATCCTTGTACGCAGGGCTCTACAAGGATGGACGAATCCTTTCCCTAGCTGCTCGTGGGAACAACAATGAAACCACCAAAGCACCGAAATGTTGTAGATTCGGTTCAAAACGATCGAACGCGCAGAGCACCCGACAATGGGTCGGCAAAAAATGCCGATCATCCTAGAGTTCGGGGTGCTGAAAATAATTTAGATGGAAACACGACGACGAACCGGCGAAACGCCCACATTGAGTGGACGGATCAACTTAGGGGTGACGTGCTAGACTGCTACGATGCCAGCCTTTTCCCTGTTCGCGGAGGCTGTATGGCGCGTATGCACACTGTGTGGTGCCAGAAACACCCAGAGCTTCAGCAAGATGAGGAAGCGACATTAAGACCAACCGCAGAAATCAGGCACCTTCTGAGAGATGATCGCAATTTCAGTACAAGGAGGAACTTTAACATGCGAGTCCCTCCTAAGCTCCAAGATCTGTCTAAAATGGATTCTTCCCTTCGTAGAGATATCTCGCAAGAGTCCGACCTCTGGACCATCAATTGCTCACTTTTGTGGTGCTGCGAGAGCTTTGGCTGATTCAAATCGAAGGATAAAACCGACGATGGATCAAAAGACCAAAAGACGTTTGCATCAACTGAATAAGAAGATTGGATGGGCAAAACAGAATGCGTCCCGTGTTCAATGTGTGATTGACTACATAACATCTGGTAGACCGTTCACGGAAAGGGTTCGAAAGTTCGCCCAAGAACTAAGGATCTTGAATCACACGCTAAACAAGTCAAAGCTGCTGACAATCAAGCAGCATATTGTTGACAAAATACGGCTCTTATTTGACGCAAGGAGGAGATTACAGAAGAAGGTGAGGTGGATCAGGGAGAATCAACAGTTTCTCGCTGACCCATCGCGCCTCTTCAGCGATCTCCCTGCTTCCGTAAAAAATCCACCCAAGCCCAAGGAGGTAGATACTTTTTGGAGAGAGGTATACAAGATCCCGAAAACACCAGAGTTGAAAGAAGATACTGACAATATCATCCGCTTCAATGGGTTTTACGACAACCTCATAAAATCTGAGGAGGAATGTCCACCAATCACTGCCGAAGAGGTGAAAAAAGCACTTAGAGGCACGAAGAACTTTTCCGCTGCTGGACCAGATTGTATCAAGAATTTCTGGTGGAAGAAGTTTACTTTTACACACCAACATTTGGCCCGCATATTCACCTCATATTTAAAGTCGGAGACGCCTATTCCGCAGTGGCTGGTGTTAGGACGCACTATACTCCTGCCGAAAAAAGGCAACTTGTCCAACCCAGAGAATTACAGGCCAATAACTTGTTTGAACACGCTGTATAAGATCTTTACAGCTGTCCTCAACAACAGGATTGTTCGACGAATTGAGCCTGTATGGCGAGAGATGTACGAACAACGTGACCATGAGCCCTATGCTTTTTGCATCACACTTCTGCCTCTATCTCTCGCACTACGAAATTCTCATGGATACCTCTGTGGCGACACTAATCAGCGCGAGCATAAGGTCACACATGTATTCTATATGGATGACCTGAAGATCTATGCCTCTGGTAAAAGCAAACTTCAAACTGCTATAAATATCGTCAAGAACTACACAGGAGAGATTGGGATCGACTTTGGTTTGGACAAGTGTGCCAAAATTAATCTGAAGAAAGGAAAGATTACTGGCGTTCCCAAGGACCCTGAGCTTGTGGATATAAGTGTTATTAGACATCTTAATACTGGAGAGACCTATCTCCGAAGCAGATATAAGCATCTTCTTCGACAGATTTGGTCTTCCAATCTGTCGGCGTTGAACAAGGTATCTGCGACTAACATGCTTGCCGTTCCGGTTCTACTCTACTCGTTTGGGGTGGTTCAATGGACGAAGAACGAGCTTAAGGCCCTTGATATCGCCAGACGTAAAATCATGCATATGCATAAAAGCTTGCATATCAATTCGTCAGTTCCGCGATTATACGCGGAATACGCGGATAGTAAAGAAAGCAGAGGTTGGAAAATTTCACCAACAGCTACTCGACAAGAAAATGCACGGAAACTTTCACAGAAATGTAGAAAAACAGTCCTTGTCAAAGGAGCAAACTTTTGCTTTCCTCAAATCATCAGGGCTTAATTCAGGTACAGAGGGTTTTATTTTCGCATGCCAGGACGGTGTCATTTCCACCTTAGCATACCGTGACCGCATTTTATGTCAAGAAGTTCCCAGGGATATGTGCAGAGCGTGTCATGCGGCCGTAAGAGTGCTTTATTACCATCTTTGTCGCTCTTACGGTGCTGGTCGCGACCCTGCCCTGCCGAACGCTCCAAGGAGATAGAGTAAATTATCCGAAACGAGAAGTAACCTTAAAGCCATACTCGAGTGCCAAAAAACGCGGTCAGACCCAAATATTTCCACCAGAAAAGGTTTTTTTATAAAGAAAAGTGGTTTAGTTGTTAGGACATACCCTATGTTAAACTTGCACAAAAAGTATTTCGGTTCTAAATGTTCCAGTTATTCTCAAAGTAATAAAAATTCCAAAAAGCTGACCATAGCAGACGACACTTTTGACATTTTCGCGCGAGTTTCGAGGAGAATTTGAAAATGACACTGTACAAATTGACAAATTACATTGAAAATCTCTTGCATTTATTAAGTAATATTTTTTAAATAATATTTTTTAAATAATATTTAGTAGTGTGCTAAGTATTTTGAATATAATTTCTATGAATATGACACTTAAACATTATGATAAGTACTGTGAATCGTATAGGTTATATTTCCTAAATGAAAATACTGTTTTTTTGTCTTTAAATAAAATAAGATTGATATATAATTTTTATGAATTTAGATTTATGAGGAATTGCCAACGGCCATGCCACGCTGAAAAAACCAGTTCTCGTCAGATCACTGAAGTTAAGCAGCGTTGGGCGCGGTTAATACTTGGATGGGTGACCATTCGAGAATACTGTGTGCTGTTGGCATATTATGGGTGTGGTGAGCCCAAACTTGTAGTTATTTATAAATACAAGAAAATTATCCACCTAGAAACACTACCCGAATCGGGTAGTGTCACGCCTACCCTGAAAGGGAAATGGCTTAATGGTATAATGGTGTAAATAATTTATTATTTGTTATTATTTATATGTGAAGAAATTCAATAAGGCAATTATTATAATTAAAAATGGGAACAATGACAATACTAATAAAAACAAATAATACATTATTTACGCAAATTACTCATAAGTCTCAATTCATACTAATTAGATATCAATTTTATATTATTTAAAGACAAAAAAAACAGTATTTTCATTTAGGGAATATAACCTATACGATACACAGTACTTAACTTAATGTTTATGGGTCATATTCATTAAAATGATATTCAAAATAACTTAGCACACTACTAAATATTATTTTAAAAATACTACTTAATAAATGCAACAGATTTTCAATGTAATTTGTCAATTTGTAAAGTGTCATTTTCAAATTCCCCTCGAAACTCGCGCGAAACTGTCAAAAGTGTCGTCTGCTATGCTCAGCTTTTTCGCATTTTTATAACTTTGAGAATAACTGGAACATTTAGAACCGAAAAACTTTTTGTACAAGTTTAGCATAGGGTGTGTCCTAACAACTAAACCACTTTTTTCTATAGAAAAAACTTTCCTGTTGGAGATATTCGGGTCTGACCGCGTTTTACAAACTTTTACCGTCATGACCGGACATTACCGGTCAGGTCAGGTATTACCACAGTCAGGCTGAGCAGTGCCCATCACTAGACCTAATGCGGAAAAAAATCTATTATTAGTTTTTTACACCTATTGATAGTTTTTTATTTGCTTTTTTATGATGGAAAATATTATCTCTATAGATAAAAAAATTCGAATTGTTATTCAACTGCAAAGTGAGGGCCTCTTATGGAGTTAATGTGTTGGACCGCCTCTTCAATCACTCCTCCTGTGAAATGAAGCTGCCGCGCATTAGGTCCCTTTCTTCGCGGACGGTCACATATATACCTATATACTACTACTAATACTCGCTGTACTGCTACTCGACA
Source organism: Andricus curvator (assembly GCA_932195095.1). Classification (NCBI taxonomy): domain Eukaryota; kingdom Metazoa; phylum Arthropoda; class Insecta; order Hymenoptera; family Cynipidae; genus Andricus; species Andricus curvator. Next base: position 133,074 of record CAKNYM010044137.1, read on the forward strand.
AGAAAATGCACCGAAACTTTCACAGAAATGTAGAAAAACAGTCCTTGTCGAAGGAGCAAACTTTTGCTTTCCACAGATCAGATCAGAGAGATGGGCCAGAGAGAATCAACAGTTTCTCGCTGATCTGTCGCGTCTCTTCAGCGATCTCCCTGTTTCTGTCAAACACCACCCAAGCCCAACGAGGTAGAGACTTTTTGGAGAGAAGTATACGAGATCTCGAAAACCCAGAGAATTACATGCCAATAACTTGTTTGAACGCTCTGTATAAGAGCTTTACAGCTGTCCTAAACAACAGGATTATTCGAAGAATTGAGCCTGTGTGGAGGGAGGTGTACGAAAAACGTGGCTCGAAAAAAGGTGTAATAGGCTGCCGAGAGAACCTGCTAATTGACATTTGCATCTGCAAAGACGCAGCAGCCCATCAGCGCGTCCTGTCAATGGCCTGGATTGACTACCAGAAAGCTTTCAATTCAACCTCTCATAGACTTATCATCTGTCTGTCGGAAAGTTTGAAGGTTCATCCACACATATTGAGATGCATAGACAGATTGATGCCCCTTTGGAATATTAGATTAGATTGGAATATGCTTTTTTGGATCACAATTTTGCCTCTATCTCTCGCACTACGAATTTCTCCTGGATACCTCTGTGGCGAGACTAATCATCGCGAGCATAAGGTCACTCATGTGTATAATATGGATGACCTGAAGATCTATGCTTCTGGTAAAAGCAAACTTCAGAGTGCTTCAAATATCGTCAAGGAGTACACAAGAGAGATTGGTATGGAATTTGGATTGGACAAATGTTCCAAGATTCATCTAAAGAAAAGAAAGATTGTTGGCCTTCCTAAGGACCCTGAGCTTGTGAATATGAGTATTATTAGACATTTTCACACTGGAGATACCTACACATACCTGGGCGTGCCTCAAAGCCGCATTCAGGACGTAGCATCAGTGAAGAAGTCTCTTCGAAGCAGATACAAAAATCTTCTTCGACAGATTTGGTCTTCAAATCTGTCGGCGTTGAACAAGGTATCTGCGACTAAGATGCTTGCCATTCCGGTTCTACTCTACTCGTTTGGGATGTTCATTGGACGAAGAACGAGCTTACGGCCCTTGATATCGCCACACGTAAAATCATGCATATGCATAAGAGATGCATATCAATTCGTCCGTACCGCGATTATACATCTCACGCTGTCAAGTTGGACGAGGACTTCTGAATCTCCAATGTCTTCGTAACCGATAGTTCTAAGCAGAGCTTACATCGTTGCAAGTGGCAGAGATCCTCTCCTAAAAATGGTCAGGAAACACGAGATGATTGGCAAAGGAGCCTTCCTTTACAAAGCCGCGGACCTGGCGGCCGTGATCTTCGGCCTGAATTTTAACATCAGAAGTGTGGAAAATGCATTACTCCATCGACTTATTGCACGCTTTGGTTAATTGTTTATGAAGTGAAATTTGTACAGAGTATACAATAAACCTCTCAGAATGAATCTGGAAAAGAACAACTAAAATAGTCAAAGATTTACCATAAAAAAAATGTTTTGAGAAATGAGGAGAAACTTATAATTTTACTTTAAGTTCGCTCGTAGGTTAACAGGTGAAGCCTTTATGGCGAGTGCAATAAACCCCGCCAAGTCGAAATTTTTTGGTGACTCGAAATACAAACTGACCCTAACGGTAGTGACAGAACAATAAGACCTCAACTCTCAAGTAATAAAGTTTTAGGGTGTAGGTTTCTAGGTAGAAAATCGTAATTATAACAGGAACAAAGAGCGGATTAGTGGCCAGAAGCCAGGCAGGTTAATCCTTAGAGTAGACTAACAGTTTCATCACTTTAACATTACTTTGTCAAAAAAATTTAAAAACATTTTAGCGAGCTGAATAATGACTATATCAAAACAAAAAAAATAGGCATATCCTGATTTTGCCTAGGCTATACGAATTTTCAGTCGCCCATGAACATTTAAAAATTCGCTTTTTTGGACCATTCCATTACACATATACAGAATAAAAATAAATGAAATCTCTGCTATTCCTTATAGCCGTTTACAAATGGTGAAAAACTGGAAACAGCGGAAGTTAGCACCTAATGATTAGACAAAAAATAACTACTGGTAATATCATTCAATAAAGCATTAGCAAGTAATTATGCAATAAAATATCGGATAATAAAAAATTCTTAAATAATTGTACAATTTTTATTACACCCAACCATGCAGTTATAATATGACCTTATTTGAAACAGTAGAAAAATGTGCTTTATAATGATGATTAGTGCATTTAATACCTCTATACTACAGACAATACTATTAAGACGTCACATTTTGCCCACAAAGCGCGTTTAAAACGTCACACTACGGTGTTCCTCACAAGCCGCGATAGTGACAATGCTCATTACGGTGCGCTGTTGGTTAATTAGAGTGTGGAAATATTTTCGATCCAGAAATGCAACAATATATCAACGTAGTATACATTGAAAGAAAAAATTTAAACAGACAAGACAATGAGGACGTTGCACATGCGTCAGAATCTGACGAGTGCTCCTCCATTGACTTGCTTACGTTGCCAGGACAACCCCATGATTTCGCCTATTATTGCCAGGACAGTGCCATTTTGTTGCGCTTAATAGCTGGACTGCTCTTGCTAGTGTTGTCAGTGATTGTGCTGATTACATTTTATTGAAAAACCTGCACCTAGTATTCAAGTTTCGAGCGGGACATTAGATTCGCCTGTGGTAATATTCTTCACGTTCAACCTCACCTATCTCGGAAACTTTTGATTTTTTTTGACTGGTGCTTATTGGATTCTTTGATCAGGATGCTTTGAACTATATTATTATATTGCAATTTCAGTCAATTGGACAGGGGCCGGATTTTAATGTAAATGTGTGCACTGTGCAGGGTCCTTTTTAATCGGTCTAATAAATGTAATCATTTCAATCGGTCACCATACAGCCACTACCGATTGAGGCAAATTTCGGTGAAGTTTTATTTATTTATTTTCTAAATTGGAACAATCGGAACGAAATTCACGGACTGAGTTTCTCATATTTCAAATTTTCCGATTAAAAAAAATTGAAAAATAATTCAACGAGATTTGCCTGAATTGATGGTGTCTATTTGGTGGCCGATTGATATGAAAACATGGCAGTGTTTCGCCAACGTCTCCTGTGGAATTTTTTTCATCGACAACGGTTTCACGGGAGATGATTTATATGAATGGTATATGTGGCTTCAAGGGGTGATCGTCATGGATCACTGAAGGGTTGGCAGCCTTCACTGGGCACAGTGGGCCAGGAACCACAAAAAGTAGCAAATAACCAAGGGTCTGAATTTCAATGAAGTAAATATATTTGAGAATGTAGAAACCTTTAATTTTTTTTCGGAGTTTTATGTCATTTTAACTTCTTATTGCCTATTGACAAATGTGCAAACAATAATCTTTGAACGTGATTTGTGGAGGTCACATTTGATAAAAAGTGAATATATTATCTAATAATAGTTGAAAATATAGGATTTTTCTCATACGTCTTCAATTGTTCATAAAGCACATTCTGTTGATTGTCCAATAAAAATGTACACTATTTTGCTCTTTTTCATATGCTACTGCAAAAATTGCACAAAAAAAAAAATAAAATTATTTTTCCGAACGAATCGTACAATTTCGAAAGGCTTGAAACTTTTTTGATGGAGAAACAATTTTTTTTCTGAAATTCTTTATCATAATTTATCATTTGTAAAATCTCAACTGAAAAAGTCTCATGATGAAATTTCGTAAAATGTTCACCTGGCGCTGTATGGAGATAGTAGTATACCTACATAAAATTAATATCATTATAAATCTCTAGATCATCATTTTCTGACATTTTCTCATGCAACTTCATGAATCCGTTTCTTATGCCTTTTTAGCTTTCTGAAACATTTTATTAGTAGTTTTGAGTCATTATAGATATTTAAAAAATCTACAATGCAAGCGCATTTAGGCACTTTAGGCAGTTTTAGGATGAGCATTTCCTTTGAGACCTCTTTGAATTCCAAAAATATGCATTATTTAAAATTTGTAAATTTCGGCGATTTAAAATCTCACTAGAGGCGAATTGTGTGCAAGGGGGTTGTTTCCTTAAAGGGGAAAATTTTTGTGCGAGAGTTGATTCACCTAGAGGTTTTTACTTATATAAGGGTGATTCGCCGAAGGTGAAACGAGAAATTGTCTATTGAGGTTTCGGTGGCGTCATTGATTACGTAATTGGCGCTGATATAGTCCGAGATAGGTTTTTTCTCGTTTCTCTAAAAAATGACCAGTAATCGTCAATATTAACATCAAAATTATTTTAGAAACTAAATAAATTCTTCAATATTGCAGCTTTCCTGTTTATGGTTGTAAACTTTATCTGTACGACTGCATCTCTAGCCATGGTGCATGAACGAGTGCCAGATCGCAACATTTATGATCCTCTTCCTGATGTATTTTTGGATAATGTGACCGCACAAGATTGGGCCCTTAATGTTTCTGAAGTTATGATTATGGTGGCATCTAATTCGGCCATGATTTTAATCATTTTTCACAAACACAGGTAACTATAAAATGAGAATTAAGTATTGATTTTTTCTTAATAAAGAACAACAGGTAGTACTTTAAAATAAAGCATTGTTAATTTTAATTCAGATTTTTATTATTCAACTCTATAAATACAAACTCAGCTAGCTGATGATAAAGTCCAAATTAGCATCTAAAAAATAGTTGTTCAGTTTCACTAATTAGTTTATGTCTCTCGAAAATTTCAATTAAAATTACAGAAAAAAAATTATAATGTGTGACAGGATGTCTACTTGCCTGAAAAGCTGGAAAACCACGAAATGTCAAGGCATTTTTTTTAAAGCAAGAAATTTTTTCGAGCGTGTCTAAATTAAAAAAAAAATGTAATATCAAATTAAATAGGGATTTTTTAGAGTTGACCAAGAACCGAAATTTTAAGATCGGTAGCAAGATCTATTGCTTAATTTCTATGTTTATTAAAAATGGTTGATAGCAAATTTAGAAACATAACCTTAAAAAAGTCAAATTGTAAAACAAAATTTTACAAAAAGGCTTCAGAAGAATTATGCTTCCTAAAGCAGGTTTTTTTTTAAATATACACTCAGAAATTTGAATATGTGTATGTTAATTGCACAAACAGAATTTAAGTGCAGGAAGTATGTTTCTAAGCAACATTGTAATCGGCTCATTAGCACTAGAAAGATTTTGACCCATACTCTTCTTCTCGTTGTTGCTATTTCTGAACTATTGGACACAGACCGAATCGCCTTCGTGATTTCTAGTGATTTCTTGAGAGAAATGTACTGCTGTGGTTTCATCTCATAGCGGCTAATAGTATTGCCAAAATACATCATGTATACCTGGAACTACCAAGTGGGTCATTTTGACACATATATGTTTTTTTACCTTCGCGCAAAATAAACCACATATACACTCAAATATTCGCCGGATACCATGTGCTGCAATCTTCATACAGATTTTGGAGGTAGTCTATGACTGCCCTACCCTTATTTTGTTTGAGAATCATTGAATAAGTAATTAGTCTGAATTTGGGGAATTCAAATACCTCCCTACTTTTTTCCTGTGTCACTCAGAGTTGCGAATAAAAAAGTTTATTGAATGAATTAAGCACTTCGAATATGAAGCGCACGTGTCAAGTTGTTGCGGAATTCTAAGTTTCAGGAAATAACCGTGCGCCAATCATGCCACAAGAGCTCAAAGAACAATTTCTGACAAATTTTCTTTATCTTCGGAGATTTAGAATAAATTTATGGATAAGTCTGGTGCATGTTTTAAGCCTTCTCAGTATATGACCCCAGATGAACAGCTGTATGCCTGCAAATGCTGTTGCCTATTTTTTCAGTTTATGTCTAGCAAGCCAGACAAATATGGAATCAAATACTGGCTCCTGTGTGATGCCAAGTACTGCTGCACCTTGAACGGGTTTCCTTATATTGGAAAAGATGAAAATCGCTTTTTTGTGTGGAACATATGACATTGTTACTTTTTCACATAATGAAAACATGAATCCACATCAGTAAGAATCAATCACATGTTGTTGAAACCATGATAAAAACGACGCTACCATATGAGTCAATTTGACCTACACGGTAGTTCAGATGGTACGGTCAACTTCGGTCGTTCTAGTGTTAGAGGCAGTTATATATAACAAAAGAAAAAAAGGAGAAAAGGGAAAGAGACAACCAAACCATCTCACTCTATCTTCCTTATTCTTTCTCCATCTTTTTTATACTACTTAGGACCAACATGTTTCGAAACCAGGTTAGGTTTCCTCATCAGGGAATATTATATTTCTAAAATCTTCTATGCATTTTTATAATTGTTTAAACAATCAATCACCAGAATTTCCTAGATATAACTTTGTCTTATACAAATTTAATAAAAACTATCAAAAGTCTTATCATATCTTGAAAGATTCCTTTTTAAATTAATTGCATTATCACCCTATCTTTTTATGTACAACATTTCCATGAATTCCCTCTTTCTCTGCTTCTATTCATTATATAATACTTTCACGTCATCCCAATCAAAATCATTTCCATGCGCAGTAGGTCAGGAACCATAAAAAGTGGCCATAATTCGATTTTACGATGAATATGTCTAAAACTTTTAATACAAGGGTTTTTGGGGTCTTTAATTTCGAATTTGATGTCAAAAATTACAAATTTCCAATGGCGAATCCAATATGCTAGACAAAATTGCAAAATTTTTATATATATCTGAAACTTGGTATAGGCTTATTTTTGGGGTCGCTCATTTCGAATTCGACATAAAAAATTACAAATTCAAAATGGCGGATCAAATATGGAGACCAAAATTTCATATATCTGAAACTTGGTATAAGAGAGTCTTTGGGGTCTTTGATTTCGAATTTAACGCCAAAAATTACAAATTCAAAATGGCAGATCCAATATGGCGGTCAAAATTGCAAAATTTTCATATATTTGTCTGAAACTTGTTATAAGGTAGTTTTTGGGGTCGTTTATTTCGAATTTAACATCTAAAACTACAAATTTAAAGTAGCGGATCTAATATGGCACTCGTATTATCAAAATTTTGTTCTCATTTGTATGATACTTGGTAGAATGGGGTTTCTGGGGTCGCTGATTTCAAGTATAATATCAAAATAGCAAAATTAACAATGGCGGATCAAATATGGCAATAAAGAAACTTTTTCGGAATTGCATGAAACTACTGCACTACTGCTTTCGCTGCTAATAAACGTCTTCGATCCCGACGCGCAGATCGAGTGAGTATCTTTCATGTTTAATACATGTTTTCACCTGACTAACAATTAATAATTGTAAAATTCACGAAACGACAGATTCTCGAGAATATTCCCTCAAAATTTTGTATTCATCGACCTTTAAAAACTTCTTGTATAAAGTTTCATCGAATTCCGAATAAGTTTCTTTATTACAGCCACTATATTAGATCTGGCGTTGTAAGTTTTGCTATTTTGACATTATACTCTATATAATATTGGATCCATGTTGGATCCGCTGTTTTTATTTTTTTCAGTCAAATTCGGAATCAGCGACCCCAAAAACTCCCTTATACCAAGTTTCAGACAAAAATATGAAAATTTTTTAATTTTGGCCGCCATATTGGATCTGTCACTTTGAGTTTGTAATTTCTGACGTCAAATTCGAAATAAACGACTCCAAAAAACCCCTTATACCAAGTTTCAGACAAATATGTATAAATTTTGCAATTTTGTCCGTCATATTGGATCTTCTATTTTTAATTTTTAATTTTTTGCCGTCAAATTCGAAATCACCGAAGCCAAAAACTGCCTTATACCAAGTTTCAGACGAATATGTGAACATTTTGCAATTTTGTCTGCCATATTGGATTTATTTACTTTTAGTGTTTATCTTAAAGTATAGATGTCACGTAACACATACAGGGCTTATTTTCTTCTGTAAGAGGCGTTAGTTCGGGGAATTATTAATCGGAAGTGGATACTTTGTTGTAAATGATTATAGAGTGTCAAACAAAAAGATAAATATTACAATTTATTGTCAACTTTCTCAACTTATCTGTGGTATTCTTAATTCATACACATCAATAAATAAATATAGAACTTTGCGCCAATGCCAATGAAATAGGAATTGTTCAATTACCAAAAAATTTTTTTTTTCTGTACTTTTAACTGTTCTGTTCATGATAAAAAGTTATGGCTAGATAAATTTTCAAGTTCCTTTTTGGCCACTTTTTGTGGTTCCTGGCCCACTGTGCCATGTGCAATTTTGTGTCTGGAAAGAACACTATCATATTTCTCATTTCCATAAAAATTATTTTTTTGTTCATCTCTCATTATCCTTAGCGGTTTTCTTGATTAACCTGTATATATACTGCATTACAACTACTACATTTTATTTCATAAATTACATTCTGTTAATAAATTTTTGCACGTATGTCTTCCCAGTTTAATAGTTCTATTACTTTTGAATGGAATTCTATAAATTGTATGTAAACCCATTTTACCTAGCAATGATCTCAAGGCCTTTTAAATTTGTTTAAAGAAAGGTAAGAGAACCGTGTTGAATTTATTAAAATCGCTCATCTCTTTGTTCTTACGATTGTTGGCTTTTCGATTTATCTGACAAATCCTGTTGTTTACATGTTTTTCTATGAAAAAAATGGATAATTGTTCAAGAAAAGAATCTGTTTACACAATTCTATATTCTTCTTGTGAAAGTTTTGATGTGACAATTTTATAGCTCTGTCAACCATATTTTTTACAATCGCATATTTATTTTGTATCGTATGATTCGAAAGGAAACTTAAAGTGCGTCCTGAAAATTACGGTTTTTGCGATACCAGTCAGTTATAATGTTAACCTCATTTGTTTCAATTATTGTTAAGTCGCACCTAAAACTTTGTCCAATACTCGCGGTGGAAATGCGGCTGAGGAGGTCGTCGAGAGTTAGTGGGGAAGGCAGCGGGTCCAGGGGCGCATCCCCTGGTGGGGGCGAATCCCCCCACAGAAAAAAAACAACTCATAATTATTTTAATAAGAAGACATTTAACCGTTTTTTGATAAATTTTTTATTTCTGAACACATGCAATATTTTAAAATGAATGTTAATATCTGGAATATAGACGTTTATCATAAATTTGTTACTTTTCAATCCTTAAAGTACAATTAGAGCAGTTCGTCATCTGAACTGAGTCTTCCCTACTTGGAAGTTTTGTTTCCTGGTCAGAAAGCTTTTCTAATTGAATTTAGGTTACAGACGCGTTTTCGTTGTTAACGGTAGACATTTTCATACGTTTAGAATCATTCGATGAGTTCTTGCTACTGTAAGGCAATGAAATAGCTGATACAATCTGGTTAGCGGTTTTATTTTTGTTTGACATGGAAGCCTCAATGTATCCTTCTGCAACTGTAGAGGATTTCCATCCTCCATGTCTTTTAAGTGTAGTGATATCTGCCTCTGAATCTGCTAGCAAAGTTGCTGATGTAAGTCGAAAGTTGTGCCCTGTATACAATTTTTGATTTGCAAGTTTCAAATACTCTGCCATTTTTTGCGGAGTTTTGGCAAATTTGTTGATTCCGATAACCTGGGTAGAACACTTTCCTTCCTCATAATTAAGGAAAAAGCAGGAATTAAATTCAGAGAGGCATCATCAGCCTTTTCTCGTAGTTCGGGTGGTGTTAGATATCCATTCATCTTCGCTTTGGTTTCCTTTATTTTCCACATTTTCCATTTTCGTTTTCTTTTTTCATACAGCAAATCGAGCAAACGTTTGGAGGTTGTACGTATAAACGTGAACTTTACTGCGTACTATACCGACTGGTCACACCACTTCAACCACGCTAACCACACTTCTCTCACTTTTCCCACTAGTGGGAAAAATACTCACTTCCACCACTGTGACGTCATCAGTTGAGGAATCGATAACTTCCTCGTCTCGAGACGAGCCTCTGATGTTGCATTTCCATCGCGGGTGTTGGATTCAATTTAGTTTGTTGTCCTTTTTAATTTCTGGAGTAAATTGCAATCTTGGGTGTGTACTGTTCAAAGCATTTAGAAGGAGCTAAAGGAACTAAAATAGGTGAGAGAACGGATCCTATTGGTGTTCCAAATTTTTGTTTATAAAACTTTCCATCAAATTGAAAATAAATAGAATGAAAAACAAAATTAATAGCTTCATTGAATTGTTTATATGAAATTTTAGTGTTTTCCTTTATACTCTCCCATCTTTTTTCAATAGCGTCTTTTACTTTATCAAGAGGAATGTTAGGAAACATCGCGATTACATCAAAAGAGGCTAAAATATGATCTTGTGGAATCGTGAGTCCTTCAATGAGTTCTAGGAAAGCTGCACTAATTTTTACTGAATTTTTCGAAACTGTTATTGATTTTTTAATAATGTTGCTGAGCAGCCCCATACCACTTCTCTGTGGAGGCCTGTGTAAAATATTGCCATGAGAGTTGACGGTCGCCGTGTGGCGGCGCCAGCTATGCAGTTGGCCTAGAATTCAAATAATGCAAGGCGAAAGTGTTGAAAAAAATGTTTGTTAAATAAAAATAATTTTCTGATAGTTCTGGGTAAAAGATAATGATCTTTAAGATTTTTTAAATCTTTTGAGTTAAAAATAATTTGCGAAAATCGTAAAATTCACTGCTTTTAGAGGTAAATCCCAATGCATTCCTACTAACTACAACAAATTATTATTCATGCGCAATTAAATCAGACATGTAATTATTTGTCTAATTTTTAAATATCCGATAATAAAATAGTCTACACTTTATAATATTTTTTATTATAATATATAATATAATATTTACTTTATTCATTTATTAATTTAAATTCATTTCTGATTTTCAAATATTTTAATAAACAAATTATGTGTTTTAATGAACTTCTTATAAAGGGGGTAGGTAAAATTAATAAAATAATGCCTAAGTTATATAATGAAACATTTTTTTATACATATATAAGTTTTTTGTGAAAGTTAAGTATTAAACATACATATGCTTTCACCGCAACAGCAAATTAATAACATTTTTTTGAAAGAAAATAATCAATTTTATATATGTATAACTATATATAAATTTCTTATGCCTCTTAGTATTTGTCATATGTTATTTCAAGTTCAAAAAATGAAACTTGTTAAAAATGATTTATAAAATCGAGGAAAATATGCTAATGTTAATTATAACTAATTTTGGAAAAGAACTCGACGTGAGCTTTTGAAAAAAATATTTCGGGTTTTCTTTATTTGACAATAACTATTTAGAGTTTAATGATTTTCTTTTTCTCTATAGGTAAAAGTTGCAATTCTTATTTAATTCGGATGCTGTAACGCTTATTTTATTCCTTAAAAGATTCTCTGCAAATCTCATTGGTACGTTTTTATTTAAAAAATTTTTATTTATGAAAACCTATTGTTCACAAAAATAACGATTTTATAATTCCTAAATAAGTTTTTCAATAAAAACGTACCAATGTGATTTACAGAGAATCTTTTAAGGAATAAAATAAGCCCTGCATCATTAGTATCAAATAATAGTTGCAACTTTTACCTAAAGTGAGAAAGAAAAACATTAAACCCTAAAAACTATTGCTAAATAAACAATGAAAATTGTGAAATATATATTTCAAAAGTTCACCTCGATTTCTTTTCCAAAACTAGTTATAATTGACAATAAAATATTTTCCTCGATTTTATAACTCATTTTTAACAACGTTTATTTTATAGCTTGAAATAACTTTAGTTCATGTTTAATTTAAAAACAAGTATAATGAAAAGTCTCTTTTCCTCTTAAATCTTAAGCTAAATTTCATGAAAATAGTTATGCCGAAAAGCAAATTTTTAAATGAATTCATTAAAATTAATTAAATTTGTTTAGAATGTATATTTTTGGTTCAGTTTTTTAAATTTGAAAATCATGGTGGCCGTTTTAATCACAGAAAAAAACTCCCGGTCATTTCTCGGTTTTTTCCCGGTTCGCTAACATTTTTCACGGTCAATGAAAGTAAGAAAATCTAACTCTAAAACTAAAAATGTGTCCATTTGAAGTAAGAATAAAACTGAGCTGCAAATCATTTTAAGCAATTTTAAGCTAATAATATTATAAATTGAGCGATTACATCTTTGTTATAAACTGAACACTTCTTAAATCAGAAGTTAAAATATTTTTATTTTAAAAAGTTTAAAAATCCTCGAAAAGCTTCAAAATTTTATTTCAAATTCTTGAAACATCTACACGTTGTTTTACATTTTTTTCAAATTATGAATTTTCAAATTTTTTCAGACCTTCTAAACATCTTTCAAAATGATTCGAATTCTTCCTAAAATTTCGTTTAAATCCTGCAAAATAAAAAATATTTCCTTAAAATTTTCCAGATTTATTTTTACAATTTTAGAATTCTTTTTAAATCTTTTTAAATATTCTCTTTAAATTAATTTTTCAAAATAAAAAGTCATTTTCAATTTTCCTAGGAATCGTAAGAAAATGTTTTTTTTTTTCTTTTAAAGCCTTTCAGAATTCTTAAAAATCTTCTAAATTTTTTGTTCGAAACCTGCACAAATCTATATTTTGTTTTAAATTAGGCCGTGGGCTGTTTATACCGAAATTTCTGTACCAATAGCCAAATTTTGTCGGTGTACGTAGACACTTTGTTTAAATTATTTGAAATCATTTCAAATTTTAAATTGAAACTAAATTGAACTTACTTGAATTTTTTCTAGGAATAATAATAGGTGTTAAATATTTATTATACATCAAAATTCAGCAATTTTACTTGCAAATTAGATTTTTTGAAATAGAAAAATTCAAATTGTAACGTTCAAAGTTTATTTTTTTTGTTTAATTTTGAATATTTGATTTACAGTTACTGATTTTAAATGAACAGTCAAAATTTGTAAATATTCAGCAATTGTTATTTTTCATAATTAAAAAATTTCAAATTTTTAAGTTTCAAATTTTAGACTAAAACAATATTTTTGAATTTATTAAAAGTCTAAGTATGAATATATTGTTTTCAAGTTATTTTCAATTTTAAATAGTTCATAAAGTTTCAATCATACGTTTACATTTGTTTAACTACTAAGAGTTTCCAATTTAAAGAGTTTAATCTTTAACGTTAAAATCTGATAGAAATTCTTAAATTTTGAACTGATTTCGAATCGTCTTGTAAAATTAATTATTATTCACTTGTTCATCCTTAATGCACAGTTCAATTTTAAAAATCATTATAATTTATATTCACAGTTGATCAACTAAAAATATTTTTTATCCAAAATTTTCGATTTCAAATGCTTCTAGTTTAAAAATTTTTAAGTCTTTAAAACTGCATTTTTAAATTCTTTTAATGAAAAATGTACGCTTAAAAATTGAAATCTAAAATGTATATTTTTAAGTGTGAGGTCCCGGTCATTTCCCGGTCCAGCGGTCACCCTGAAAATATATTAAGATGTCATTTTTTTATAATCTAAAGCATCTAAAGTTCAAAATTTCAACACCGTGGATATTTTGGAGAATCTGTAAATAGATGCAGATTTTTACATCTAAAAACAGTTTTTCTCAATTTTCTTTCGCAAAGAAGATGGAAAATGTCGCAAAGATCATTCAAAAAACCGAAAGATTATTTAACACTGTCAGTAAATTAATGTTAATGCGTTATTAAATTCAATGTTATTATTTAGCCATGCATTTGCAACGATCATAGGCCAACTGCATAGCTGGCGCCATCACACGGTCACCGTCAACACATTGTACATTTTCAACTCAGAGTTCCAGGGGGCTGTTGCTGAGTAATTCTTCTACTTTCATAGTTGGAAAACCTATTTTTGATATTACAGGCCTTAATAGGTAATTAACTTTATGAGCTTTAATTAAGCTATAGAATAAGGGGAAAACTGTATTTATAGTGTCAATATCGCATTTATTGATATGTCTAAGATAACCCTTTCATCTAAATTTATTTAAAATCCTGAAAGTTCCTTCTTGTAATTTTTCAATCAGGTCATTTTCTATTGTTTCAAAACTGTTTGCCATAAAGAATTTAAAGATTTTTTTGTTGTATTTAATTCTAGAAATTGCTATTGTACTATTCCCCTTGTCAGCCTTCACATTTAGGAGATCAGGATTATTTTTTTAGGAACTCATTAATTAATTCATACACCTCATTTAATTCTTTGAATATTTTGGAAAGCGTAAAACTGTTAGTGATAAAATCATTACATAATCCCGAGAGTTTATATCTGAATTCTTGTAATTTATTACTTGGAATTTTATGAATATTTATTTAACACCTTTTGCAACTTCTAACAATTGAACAAACTTTTTTCCCCCAAACTTGTTGCTAAATCCTGCACCTAATCTCAGAATGTTAAGGACTTCTGAGGGTATATTAATCTGTGAAATATTCAGACACCATGGGCCAGATTTATCATGTGAATAAACAGAATGAATGTTTCAATTTAACTTTTGTATATCACCTTGAGTGTGAATTATGTTAGCAAACTTTATGTCAAGTTTTTTATTATTTCGTGTAATTCTATTGTTTAGTTCATTATCTTTCAAAAGACACCCTTGAATGACATAGGAAGGTACCCGTTCATTTAATTTTTCAAGAGTAAATTTAATTTTTTCATCGGGACTATTAATTCTTGTATGACAGCTTTATATTATAAATTTTTTTCGGAAATCCCCCATGAGTTTTACATTTTCTGAGAAAAGCTGTATGTGATTCAATTTGATTTAATTTTCTTCTTAGAGCATAGAATGATTTTATCTTTCTAACTGGACTGTCATTTTCATTAATGCCTGAACCCCACATTCTGTAAATTTCTGCGAAATTCACGATGAAAATAAATTCAAGGAAACTTCAATTTCAATCTGTGTAGAATACTTATCTTTTTGTTGTTATGTTCTTGAATCTAGCGGGAAAGAAAGAAATAATCCTCAAAAGGTGTTTCATAAGAATCCAAACGGAACCATCAACTTGATAACCAGTTATCAATTAAAATTTTTCAAAAATTAAAAAAGATGTGTGTGTTTCGGGATTCACGGTAGAAGTGAAACTTCGAAAGAATTTTTAAGTGGAATAAATCCATGGCACTCACGGAATTGAAGGAATTCACGAAATTCATGGAACTCAACGAATTCATGGAATTACACGATTTGAAGGACTTCCATGAATTCTATGAATTCCTTGAATTTCACGAATTCCTTGAATTCCGTGAGTACGCGCATTCAGCCCGCTACCTTGTTTAAGCGTGACGTACGTGATGATTCTTATATATTCATTCCTCGTGCAAAAATGCTTTACCGCGCCCTAAGAAGTTTCACTTCAAAAAAAAATTTATTTTTTCATTTTTAAATTTTTGTAGTCAACAGTCTCTGTAGATTTGAAATTCACTGCATACCTTAAATAAATAAATAAATAGATAAATAGGTTTATTTAGTATTATGTAATGCTGTGAAGGGGTATAGGTTGAGAATTGCTTTAAAAATGCTATACTTTACACTTAAATGGATCCGTCTAAAAAAATATTATGCCTGAAAAAATCTCTAAAAATCGTTTTTTAACCAATACTGTGTAACAATTGATGTAATTATAGATTAGAAATGTCTGCAATATACTTATCCATACTCAATGATATTAATAATTTAAAATTCTGTTTTAAGACAACTATAAAACGAATATTCGGCAAAGCTGTTTTCTGGAACTCAATGATGGATAGTCAATACGTATGACGATATTTCTCATCTTGAAATTGTAATGTTGAACCCCCTAAATATTAAGGGGGAGGCACCACTGAAATTTCATCCTATTGAAATCTAAACGACTCAAGGGTCGTAATTTTGTTTTTCACATTATTTTGATCCCAGAATTGCGTCATGCAGTCAAACAAATTATAGATAAATTTTACAAAGATTTAGAATTTTTCAATTATTCTAGATATCGACAAGTCGCTTCTATTTTAATTATCAGCCGTCGATGCGGTTTACGCCCTGTGTCGGTATCTCGTTACAGGTCTCGTTCGTTGCCTGTGCATTCCATTCTCACAATGCAATTGCCTCTTAATTTCAATACTTTTTCTTATTAAATGCAAAGGTGCTTAAATTGCATTTGCAAACAAGAAATATGCGCAGGTCTGAAGGGGGTATGTAACAACTCGGTCACGCCCTTTATCTAAAATTCTCAAAGCCCAAGAAAAACATTGTTTTAATTTTTTGTTGGGCGCCAGACGCACATGCGTTAACCGGACACTCAAAACTCAATTAACTAGGCGTGGGCCAGTTTTTATACCCGGGCTAGTTTCAGCCCTTTGACTAAAGTTGTTGGTAAAGGGGATGGGTCAACTTCATAGAAGAATGCAGGGTTCTTAACATGCCATCTTACTCGTAAATAAAACACAGAGGTAAGATGAAATGGCGTGTACAATTTTATTTAAAGAAATTTAGGGGGGGGGGTAAACTAGTCGGTGTGAAAATGTTAGTGTCAGGCAGGCGGGGTCATGCGGGGAAAAATCTACATTTCACAAAAGGGGAAAGGTGTCCGGCAGCACATTACAGTTTATGATAGCCCATGGCCACCCCTGGCCTGTTAATGAGATAGCAAGGGAAAAGGGGCGATTCGACGCGGTAATTCAATTAAACGCCAATTTTGATACATCATTTAACTAGACAGGAGTTAATTCCCGACAGCAATTCCATAATGACAATTTTATAACCTAAAAATAGAGAAAAAGATCTAAAACTATGCGGTGCTGGACCGCGTTCAGCCGATACTACAAGGATTTGTGTAGTAGTAGTAGTAGTAGTAGTAGTAGTTTTTTTTTTTTTTTTTTAAAGAAGTAAAAACGGCGAATGCTCATGCACTAACCACCTTCGATCCTTGGGGACCGCAAGCCCAATATATACATCTCACGCATATATACTTAATGTATATATATATATATATATATATATATATATATACACGTGAGATGCACACATGGGCGCGCAGCCCACAAGGATCGGAGGTGAGTGTG
>CAKNYM010044138.1:0-21875 GCA_932195095.1 Andricus curvator
ATTGGGGTGTAAACCCGAACTACACGGGAATTCTTCGCTCAGTGTACCAGGAAGTGTGCCAACAAAATTTGAAAATTTCCATCTAAAATGCGTCTGCTGCGATAACATCAAAATACGTGGATCGGAAAAATCCTTTCGCAAGTAAGCCAAATTTTAAATTAGTAAACAAAAATTTAATAAATGTGCAATACATTTTTTTGATTGAAAATTCATTTTTTTTAATGAAAACTAATTTTTTTGATTGAGAAATCTTGTTTTTTTGTTGTTTAAAATTCAACTATTCCAGTTGAAGATTCATCATTTCAGCTGACAATCACTTTTTTTGGCTGAAAATGTAACTATTCTATTTTGTATTGAAAATTGCTCGTTTTTAGTTCAACTTTTGAATATCTGGTTGGAAATTCGTTCTTTTTGGTAGAAAATAAATCTTCCCGTTTAAAAGTTAAAGAGTTTTTAATCGCAATCTTTAAAATTGAAGAATTTTAAATTGTAAATCGTGAAAATTGAAGAATTTTAAATTGTAAATCGTGAAAAATTGAAGAATAAGGCGGAGGGAAAATGCTAAAACAAATGAAATCGTTGTAGCTGAGCGAAAAAAACTTGTGGGTTGGCATTGAACAAAAGTGAGAAAAAAAATCAATCAGTAAAATTTAACGATTTCAAATTCAAAATATTTCCAATTGGTTCAAAAATTGTAACGAATTTTTTATGTTTACAGCTTTTACTGGTGACCAATAATAAAAAATTATGAAGTTTGAAAATAAATTTTTTGCGCAGTTCTAAATCTTCAAGATTGAAGTGTTTTCGATTTTTAAAATTTAAAGTTAAAAATGTCTATACCTTTGATGATTCAAGTTCAAGAAATCTTAATTCGGAAGATTTAAAATAGAAAAGTTGACTTTTGATTTCCAAAATCATGAAAATTTAAGTATTTTTATTTATAGTTTTAAATTTTCTAATTATGATGCTTCTTATTCGAAATTTCTTCAATTTGGAAAATTCAGAATTGAAAACATTCAAAGATCGTATTCGTGAATTGCATAATATAATTGGCATAATATTAATATGACTAATTATTTCACTTACGCACGTGCCACAAGAGTTTTATTCCTTTTGCTCTTTTTAATTATTATTATTTATATTATAATTTACATTCATTTTGTAATTATAATATCCATTAGTCATATATTTACAATTTCACACCACTTTTTTTATCCACAGAAAAATTATTATGTACAAATTGGTAGATTTTAAAGGTTCCTATAAGTGTTTGACAATTCTAACTTATACCGATTTTGAGGATATTACAATTATTATATTGTTCACTTGTAAAAACTTCAAAGTTTTATTACAACTTTCAAGAGAAAAAAAATCAATATTCCAAACCACGTGTTTGCAAAATGTGTATTCCACCAATTTAAAATACCATCGACTTTTCTTTTTTTGTACTCTTTGATTATTTTTATTTATGTAATTACTTTTTATTAAGTTTTGTTTAGTTTCCTAGTTTTAATCAATTCAATCATTGACAATAAACTAAATTTTACATGATTTTTATTAATATTTTTGAGTTCTCTTCCATATTAAATTTGAATCTCCCGCATATTCCGATCTGTCCCGAATGATCCCGAACTAAAACAACCCTATTAAATGGCGGCTCCGAGGCCTTCAAGTAGGCACACGCGTTTTCCATTGAATCCAGCATCCAGTGTATTATATATATCAGTGATAAAGAGACGAAAGATAAGGTAAGAGGAGGGCAGGGCATTTCGGAGGGATTCTGGATGGATAGGGCGTTAAGGCAAGGGTGTACTCTTAGCCCAATGCTTTTTGCGATTTTAATTGCGGATATGGAAAGTAAGCTGGAGGCGGGAGTGGTAGGAGGAGTCAGGATAGGAGGGGTTAGAATTTGGTCACTAGCGTATGCAGATGACATAGTGTTTTTGGCAACAAGCGAGGAGGCCTTAAAGGAGATGATGAAGAGTTTGAGTAGATACCTGGATAAGAACAGGTTAGAACTCAATGCGGGAAAGTCCAAACTTATGGTGTTCAGGAAAGGAGGTGGAAGGGATAAGGAATGGGAGTGGAAGTGGAAGGGAAAGGCGGTGCAGGAGGTGAAAGAGTTTGTGTGCCTGGGCTTCTTGTTTCGGAGCAATGGCGGAGTGTATGGTCACATAAAAGAGAGAGTGAGGAGAGAAAATGTGGTGATGAGGCAGGTGTGGGGGTTGGGAAAAAAGTTATTTGCAGATGATTTTGGAAGGAGAATGAAATTGTTTGACTCACTAGTGATGAGTGTGCTATTGTATGGAGTAGAGGTGTGGCGGTGGAAGGAAAGCGAAGAGGTAAATAGACACAGGAGAGGTATGCAAAGTGGACACTGGGGCTGTCAAGGAACACGCCTAATTATATTGTCAGGAGGAAGACGGGGAGAACGAGTGTAGGGATTTTAATGGGAAGTCGGGCGTGTAAGTATAAGCAGAAATTTTTGGAAGATAGAGGTTGAAAGGGAAAGGTATTTTAGAACGAATGGACTGAAGATGGATGAAGTGAGAAGGATGCACGAGGAAGGAAGGAAGGTATATGAGTTGGTTAAGAAAAACGGCATGGAGAGAGAGAGAAGACAGCAGGGGAAGAGAGAATAAGAGAATCACGGTTTAACGGGCACTATGTGTGGATTATGCCAAGGGCGAGAGCGCAAAATTCTGGCTTTCTAGGGAGAAGAGGATTTGTGAACTGTGTGGGAAGGGGGACGCAAGAATGGAGTACTGGTTAGAGGAGTGCGTGGAGCTGGAAAGGATTGGGATAAATATGGAGGTATTGATACATGAAAGGGGGGACAAAAGGGCAGTATCATGGTTGAAGTGTGTCTTGGGTAAGATGGAGAAGAGGAGAAGGCAGGAGGAAGAGGAATGGAGAAGGAAAGATTGTAAATAGGAGAGGAAGTAGATATGAGTAAACTGTAAATATTGTAAATAGTAGATAAGTATTAGGTATTAGCCGCGGAGGCAGAGTTTGGCAATGCGCGGCAAAGCGAGGAAGTAGGGACATGTGTGCGAGGTGAGGCGAAGCGAGGAAGGCAAGGCGATAAGAGCGAGCGGCATTAGAGATAAGTTGTGGATGGATGCTACTTTTAAGGGTTATTTTTAAGAAAATTTTGTAAAAATGGGAGTGTCAGCAAGTCAATTTTTTAAGGCCAGCAGGCTGAAAAATAAAAGTTTATCTATCTGGTAATTTACCGGTAAATTTTGATAACTGCGCTAACCGTTCTCCTGGACGCAGGGCCGCCTTTAGGGTTGTGGGGGCCCCGGGCCAGTTAAAATGTGGAGGCCCTTTAGCGGAATGAAGTAGCGTTATTTCTCTCTGGCTTCTAAAAAAAGATCATCGAAGTAGGAGCCGATGCAGAAGTGTGTGCATTTTATGGTTTTGTGGGGGCCCCTGTTTCGTCCTGATTTTGCGGAAGTAGATACTATTCCGCAACACAATTGTTTTAATTTGTTTCACAATGAATTGCAGCGGCGAAATGATCGAGTTTTATATTTAAACGCGCGCGTTCAACCCAGATAATTCTGACGCTGATAATTTGAATCAGAGAAAATCTCTGATTGATCAAAAAGGAAAGCTCTCCAGAGCAGACATCAAGAATAATCAATAACTAAATCTCAGAATAATAATAATTATCTTGAATACGCGATATTCAATGGTGAAATGATTAAATAATTTATTTCGAAGAGTGGCAATTGTTTTAAATGCAGGAAGACCTTTTTCTGGCGTTTTGAACGCGCGCTCCCATATTTATAAACTTGAATCTGATGACGTAAAAGGGTTCGCACTCGAAATGTCGTCACCAATAGCCAATCACAATTTTAGTTTAACGTCGATGTCGACATCATCCACCAATCATCATGTGGATGATTTCACCCTCGAGCTCACAAAATAGGGCGGAGCTCAGTCCACGCTGATTCGTGGATCACATCCTGTGATTCAACCCTTCTTCCTTGTTATCGCAGATTTTTGGCGCCTGTTTGTCACGGCTTAGTCTTAAACGGAAACTCTTAATTACTATGACTAATATCTACTGTACGTGTATGTTTTATGTCTTATTTTATTGTTTGGTTCTATTATTTTGTTTTATCGTTTCGATGATTATGTTAATTTTAAGGGCATAGGGCTGTTCTTGCATCCACGTTCCCCACATAATTCCTGGATTTAGTATCGCTGATCCTTCTGACATCCAGGGTAGGATAGAGGTAACTACCCCGCGGATAGAATTGATTAATCTCATTATCGGCAACCCCTTTTCACATCCATGGCAAGATAAACAGTTCTGCCCATGAAGGATAGAAGGGACAGCAAAAATATATTGTTGGTCATCTGAGATGCAAGACAAGTTCCTGGTGAAGATCGACCGAGGCAGTTACCACCCAAATTCTGCACAGGATTAGGTAATTTCGCCTCTAAATTATTATCTTTATTAATGTTTCTGTTGTGAACAGACGTTCTCGGCTTTTATGCCATTTTTTTGTGTTTTCTCTTTATCGGGAGTCTCGATGAGCCCACTCCGTACCTGCAGTAAGGAGAAGAGGGCTCTTCGTTCTCCAACTAGACACCAGGATACAGTCGAAAATGACTGGAGAAGAGAAGGAAGGACGATAAGATGGACGAATCAAAAACGGACCTCATCGGCTGTCTTTCTTCCGACCGTTGCGAATTATAGAAACTAATTTCGCGCGCGTCAGCCCTTCCCCCAAATCATGTGATCTCTTGCCTATCTTTTTCTCTTTTTCGTTTTTTTGGTTTGTTTCTCTGACTCCTTGGCTAAATCATCTTAAATTAATTTATTAGTTACCATTTAGTGAACATGTTTCCGTAATTCCGCTAATATTCCGGAGTGCCGAATTGCCAAAATATAAAATGTGCCGTGATATCTGATTTTACCTCTGTTTGCGATCCTTGCCCCCCTTTTTTAGTGCTGAATTTCCAAAATATAAAATGTGCCGTGATATCTGATTTTACCTTTGTTTGCGATCCTTGCCCCCCTTTTTTAGTGCCGAATTGTCAAAATATGAAATGTACCGTCATATCTGATTTTACCTTTGCTTGCGATCCTTGTCCCCATTTTTTAGTGCCGAATTGCTGAATTAATTGACATGTACTGTGATATTTTATTGCTTTAATTCCCCCTTTGTTTGCGATCCGGGGCCCCCCCCCCCGTTTTAATGCCGTCATATCTTGCTATTTGATTTTACCTTTGTTTGCGATCCTTGCCGACCCCTTTTTGTAGTGTTTAATTGACAAATTAAAATGTGCCGTGATATTTTACTGTCTTAATTTTATCTTTGTTTACGATCCCTCTTCACCCCATTGTTAGTGCCGGATTGCCGAATTAATATCGGCCGTAATATTTCATTGTGTCGATTTTAACTTTATTTGCGATCAATTTCGTTCCATTTTCAATGCCGAATTGCCCAAAAATTATTTAAGCACCATGATATTTTACCCCCCTCCCCCCCACGATTTTGCAGTTTTTGCGATACCATATGATGTCCCCTTCTTTTGGGACCTTTATTGTAATATCCCCCTATAGCTTTCGCGATTCTTTCGTAATTACCCCTTTTGCCCACTTCTGAAACCTCTCAAGGCAACCCCAATTTGTGAAATCCATTTTAGAGCCTTTTATTGTGATATCCCCCCTATAGCTTTCGCGATTCTTTTGGAATTACCCTTTTTGGCCCCCTTCTGCAACCTCTCAAGCTAACCCCCAATTCGTAAAACCCATTTACAACTTTTTATTGCGATATTCCCTTATAGCTCTTGCGATTCTTTTAGAGTTACCTCTTTTGACCACTGTTGCAGTTCCACGAGTTAGCTCCACATTTTGAATGGACCATTTGTGATACCCTTGTTAGAAATTTTGACTCTTTTGTTTTTCCCTCTTAATTTCGAGACTATGTAATGCCTCCTCTCTTTTTAAGATATTTGCGACTCTGATGTCCCTGTGTTCAGTGTTTAATAATGTAACAACCCTTTCCCTTATCGACCAATTATATTACTAACGGATTTCGACCCTGATATTTCTTTGATATATTGTATAATACTTTTTTTTTTACCTTGTGATGACCCTTTTGTGACCTTTTGTGACCTTTTGCGATACTTTGAATCACCCCATAATTTTGAAACCCTCGCTATGACCCTTTGTGTGTAATGTTTGCGATTCTTGTCGATTGCCTTTTTTATTCATATCTGAAACCCCCAGTGTACTCACTTTTAAGAACCCCTGCCGTGTTTGTTTAGGAAACCCCTCTTATGACTATTTTTCAAGAACCCCGTTGTATTCTCCTTTGAACCCCCTTTAGCACCCATTTTGAGAACCCCTTTTGCGTTATTTTCTGAGCCCACTTTGGTATTTATTTGTGAGCATGCCTCCTTTATATTATCGAGAAACTTTTAATATGTACTTTTGCGAACCACCTTTGCTTGTCGTTTGTAGTTTTCTTTTTGTGGGCTATGTTAAAATGTAATTTTATCGTATCAGGTTATCGTATGTTCTTTAAGTTTGATCCCAAAAAAAATTGTTCAGTGGCAATCCCTCCCCCCATTTTTCTAATTATGTTACGAATAGTACCCTACCGTTGCGATTTGATACTGTCGCGGTCACCCCTCATTTTTTTGGTTTGTTTGTTGTTATCTATGTTTGAATTGTAAATGTATTTTATATGATCTTATTGTTTTTTTATACCTTCGGGATATCCCATTTTGTTAAATTTCTCTTAGTTGTTAAATAAATTATTGTTAACTATTGTGATCTGAGCGTGAGTTTTTGTAATTGCGTACCCCCCCCCCCCCCGTCTTCCAAATTAAGTTTAGACTGAGCTAGTATTTTTTGTTGTTCACCCTAATGCTGCTTCTTAAATTCTAGCTTACCTTTTACTTGTTTTGACATCTTTGATCTTTTGTTACCTCTTATTACCTTTTTTTTGTTGATATTACCTTCAACATTTTTAATTTTTGATTATCGTATCTTTGGATATCTTAATGCCTTTTGCCTTATTTTGATCTATTTCGGATTATACCTTCGGGTACTTTTTTTTATCTCTTGCCCTTTTTTTTGTATCGCTTGTTTTATATTAAGGTGTCCCTTTTGACTGAGGTTTGTGAGATTTTCGTTTATCGCTTAGCCTGAAACTTTTAGTGTTCAGTGAATTTCCCTTTACCGTTTGAAATATAGATTCCGTTTATCTTTACCGTCTCTCACTCACTTTAGTTGAATTGGTTCGCCTTTGTCCCAAGCAAGGACTGGCGCCCAAAAATCTAGGCTATTTTTATTCTATAAACTGTTTGTCTAAAAAGCTATCCTAAAATTATCTGTTTTGTTCAAAGTCATTTATTCCGATTAGGGTCCGTAGTGCGCTCTTTAAAGAGACCACCTAATTCAATATTTGATTGGGAAAAAAGTAGCGTTACACATTTATGCCCAGTTGGTTTCCCCAATGCATTACTTAATTGCATCTTTTAAAATCAATAATATAAACTTATAAGTTCCTATTATAATTATGATAATTCAATAAATCTCAATCAATTTCAGTATTCATTGAGAGACCATTCATTTAAGATGAGTCGGTACCTTCCAACAATATTTGAATTTAGTTTCGTTCCCGCTGTTAAAGATGGCGTCGCTTGACTTCCGAAAAGTCACACAACGTTACACCTTCCCCCCTATTTTAAAAAGTTGTTCCTCTAATAACTTTTTATTTTAATGATTATATTCATTTTGTTTTCCCCAAAATAACCATGTGCTCATAATATAAAATTTCCAATTCGCATTATTGTATATGGCAATAATAAATTTCCGAACGGTAAAGCAATATTAGACAATTTCCCGGGGCTGAACGGAGGGTTTGAGGGTGTCCCCTCCGCAACTCAACTGTCAAGAGCATTGGGCGTAGTGCCACGTAGTTCTTAATGTTTCATTTTCCCTTCGTACATGGTTGCGTTTTTATATGTTTACTCAAGCACTTATCTGCATCATTAAGTACTTGATTTATGGGTGAACGTGAGAACTCCTTCCTTTGACGTTACAAGGTTCTTAAACTCTAAGAATTCCTAGTGATTTCATCTTAAAAATGATTTGAACTGGCATTTCATTCACTAAAAGGTAACTATTACTAAAGAAAAATTAATTTACTTATACTGTCTGTAGAAATAGAATTAATTTTAATCATTTTTATTCTTATAAAATTTCAGATATTTAAAAGAAAGAGAAAGGTCAAGAAATAATATTATAACCTGAAATTCTAAACAAGCTCGTTTATTCATACACCCCCCCCCCCCCATCAAATTCTTGATTACATTTCTGGTATACTATTGATTAGAAGTGTCTATTGCACTATTTCTATGTGGCTATTAGCTATTGACAAGAAGGGTGGGGGGAGGGAAAGAAAAAAAATGAATCAAGGAAAAGGAAAGAGGAAAATTATGAGGGGAAATTATTTATGGCTTGGAAAATCTCGTATGAATTATAGGTCATTAATATTCGAAAAACTAACTGCCCTTGGTGGCAATGGGACCCATGTTCTAACACTATCGTTCATCACGCTTTCCACACGGAAAAACCGCGCAATGTAGGGGTCATCATCATTGCTGCATTCCTTCCATTCCAGATACGTTTCGTCGGATGAGTACGGCTGCTGCTTCAGCCGATAGGCCTTTCCCCAGGGCTCGAGGGTGCTGTTATGAATTAATGCCCCTCGGTCCCTGAGCGCGATTTTGCAGTCCTGGCACGATGTGATTTCTTCTATAATAAACGGAAAGGCTCTGCATGCAGGGCACGGCCGCGGCTTGCAGAGGTTGGTCCTCATCAACAAGTGCAGCACAAACTCTTCTACCACTGAGTTACTTCCTCCTGGAAGAGTTTTTGGATGTGGGCATGAACCGCAACTCCAGCGGTAGTTTCGGTTCCTGAGTTTCCGCGTTAGATTCACAGGCCCGTGA
This sequence comes from Andricus curvator, assembly GCA_932195095.1. Taxonomy (NCBI): domain Eukaryota; kingdom Metazoa; phylum Arthropoda; class Insecta; order Hymenoptera; family Cynipidae; genus Andricus; species Andricus curvator. The sequence goes on from CAKNYM010044138.1 coordinate 8,989, forward strand.
ACATGTCGCCATTCCAAGAACTCCAAGCTCTTTTCCTGGTGAATAAGATATTTCCTTAGCGCAGGGTTGCACGGAAAAGGACATGACTTGAAATTTAGCACACAAAAAAACTACACCTCGCTTATTTGATTGTGTTTGAAGGTTTTATTAATTAAATAAATTTAACGGCTAAATGAAGCTAAATAATTATTATTTATAATTTCACTTATAAATTGAATTTATATATATATATATATATATTCATAATTAAATTACCTCATATTTAAATGCTGTTAAAATATTGTATTAATTCAAGATATTATCAACACAATTTAAATTTAAATTATCTTTATTGAGAAATAAAAAAAATAAAGAAATAATAATATATATTTATAATCAAATGTTTAAACAGACAACAACGAAAACATTTCAACTAAATTAATTAAGATAAAAGCTTGTGAGTAAAAAGGAAAAAATTATGCTAAATTTATCTAAAAATAATCAGAATAAAACAATAAGAGAAAAAAAACACACAATTTGAACAAACAAAAACTCTAGTAAATAAAAAAAACAACACTTCAAATACAACAAAGGAAAGAGAAAAGCGTAATTAATTCAATTTGTGAATCACATTTCAACACTTATGATTTCGCGATTGTAATTTATTAACACATTTAAAATAAGTTAAAATTATCGCGGTGCACTGCTTCTAATTTAAATAAAAGAAAATTGTAATTCAGCGCAATAGATTTGAATGTGACTCATTCGTTACGTGTTGCTAAATTCCAAAATTTTACTTATTTATTATTTAAATGTTATTCGGCTTACCGGTTCTAATCTGGGATAGGATCTTCCACCCCTTAACTTCGCTTTAATTGCTAAAACCTTCCTTTCCATTTTTCTTTTTAAATCTCAATTAAATTTCCTTTCTCAAATCGCGTCCTTCTCTTAAGGATCCAAATAATCATCTCAAACCGATATTTAAGGAATTAATTCCCAAAATCATTTATTGCAACAATTGTATTAAGGAGGAAATATGATTTAATTTATAACTTTTATCAATTTTTCTTTAAATATTTGAAAATTTCAAATCAAGGAATCAAATCTTAAGTAACACGCGGGGTCCGACTTGCCCGCGATACTTGAATTTCCTATTTTACTTTAAACCTTAATCAATGTATTAAATATAAAATTTTGAGTCAATAAATTTCCTTCCTTAAAATTCCTATTTTTATTATATTTTGATAAAACAAGATTTGAACCCGATTCCTCGATTGGATGCATAATAATTTATTCAATTGTCAAATGACAAGTACATAAGTACGTAATATTTCCCTGATTATTTCCGCATCAAGAATATTACCCTTCGAGGATATTTCCTTCAGTGTGTTTATGTTTCCTAACCTCGTAATATTTCCCTGATTATTTCCGCATGGAGAATATTACCCTTCGAGGCAACACTCGCAGTGTTTATGTTTTTCTAACCCTGTTTCCTCTGCTTATTGTAAGTTACGGTTGATTGAATTATTTCCCTTTTCAGTAACATAAGTCATAAGTTAAATTCACTCATCTTATTACTATTCTATTCCTTTTTCTTACAGGTTAACTCATTCATCACAGTAGTGAAAACTATCACTACAAGTGACAACCTAACCTATACTTGTCACTTCTCTTACTTGTCAGATAAGTACCGTTTATTAAATTTTAATTCGCAATCTTGATTTTCCAAGAGCCTGTGTCTTTGTGTAAAATTATTAGTTTCTTTTCCAGGTTAATTCACGAGTTCTATGACCGACAATAGAACATTTAAAAGGAAAAATAAAGGCATTCAGCACGGATTCTATTTCCACCAGGACCTGCCTAAGCTCTAATGCAAAACCGGTACAAAAGTGCAATGATGGGGTTTCCACAGGAAACCCACAAAAACCTGGGGGCAAGTTGCAGCCGTACAATTTCCACTCATATTATAAAAATACAATTCCCAATTTAATTATCCATTCAGACATGCATAATTCAGATAGCACTTCGCAACTGTCTAATAGGTTCACTTATTGTCGGGTAAATCTTTAGCGACATCGATTCCCAATTTCCATTGAGTTTTAACTTTGCAACTGATATCCAAACTTGATATGCAATGTCGAATACCAACTCAAATTTATAGTATTAATTTCACAAGACTTGCTACAAAGTTTTGTTAGGGGTACTTAAATTTTTCCTAAAAGCTAACTGAATTATTTCAAATAATATTTCCGAATAATAATAATAATAATTTAATTCAAAATAACTTACTAAAGTTGCCCTTTGATTGTCCACGTATTTATCTTATATTATTTATTATTACTTTCTTTAATTTAAATATGTACGTAATGTACTTTTTTTTTGGGTTGGTATTTACTTAACTTCTAATTGTTAAATTTGAAACTATGTCTATTTGATAACCATAAGGGATGCGAACTTATTAAATAATATATTTTTCTATTAATTGAAACAAATTATGTAAAGAATGTATTATTAAACAATTTGGCTTAGAATATTAGTAAAAGTGAATAATTTAAATTATACCATTTATATGATTAGAAGTGTCTACAATATTAAAATTATTATTTATGGTTAAGTATTGCCACTTAAAACATTAATAATCAAATTATTCTGCGTTAATTAAAGGTCAAGTGAATTTAATTTACATATACTATTAAGTAAAGTTATTATTTCTAGTAAATTTCGCCCGACAATTTAGTTCTAGTTAACTAATTAATTATTATTAAACTTAAATTGTTTAACAAATAAGAACAAAAATCAGAGATCATTAACACCCGATAGTGCAAATAGCTCGAGTAAATAAATCCTAATCCAAAACGTATACAACTTTAGAAACTATGAATACCGATAATCATTTCCCAATTACCTCCCCCTTTTAGAATAAAGAAAATTAAAATTTTCTCTTATTCCAAGACCTTAAACTTGCCTCGGAATTGCTCATTTACAGGGTGTGCTGCTAATTTTAATTTGTCCAAATGGCATTTTGAAGTCGCTTATTAGCTTTACATTGAATGTTATTTAGTTTTGAGAAAAGTTCACGCAAATAATCAACATAAGTTCTTTCAGGAGGTGTCTCGTCGAAACTTGTAGGGAATACTGCCCCTCTTCCGAATACTAAGGTGTATGGGGCAAAACCAGTACCCTCATGAACTGCGGTATTATAGGAGAAAACGGCAAATCGAAGCCATTCGTCCCAGTTATGAGGACCTTCAAAATGACGCAAATACTCAATTAGAGTATGGTGACTACGCTTAAGAGATCCAAGGCTTTGAGGATGGTAAACAACAGATTGAATCTTCTTGATTTTAAAGATTTTGCAAAAACTTTGAATAACCTTGCTCGTCAAATTCGTTTCTTGATCCGATTGTATAATTCGAGGACAACCATATCTTGATATAAAGTTTTCGGCTATTGCTTGGGCGATGGTCACAGAGTCAGTCATTTTTAAAGGGCTCGCGTCCGAATATTTTGAGAATACACATTGTATTGTCAAAATATATTGATTTCCTCGGGGTGTTATGGGAAGTGAGCCAACGAGGTCAATTTGAATTTTTTCGAATGGCTCCTTGGGAGTGTCGGTTATTATCATTGGCATTCGCGTACCCTTTCCAGTACCCTTGTTTTGCATACAAGTCTTGCAACCTCCTAATACCCTTTCTACATCAGATTTCATATTTTCTCAATAATATTTCCCTCTAATGCGCCAATAAGTTTTAGAAATTCCTTTATGACCACCCATTACTGATTCGTGAAATTCCTTTATTATTTCGTCTCGTTGATGAATAGGAGGAATAACGATATCACCAGAACAAATCACTATTTGTAATTCGGAGTTCTCAAAGTGTTGCAAAAGAATTTGTTCAACTGCAAACCAAGTTATAGAATCAAGTCTATGTCCCTTATTTGAAATTTTAACCATTTTTACATCTAAATTTTCCATGGCATTTTTTAGTGCTGAAATAGCGCTAGAGACATGGTTTAAGAAGATTTTATCATCTTTCAAGTTTCTAACGACCATGCTAAAGATATACCGATTTTTCCTTAAATAGACTACGACATCGCCCAACCTTGTTTGTTCGTTTTTAAAACTTTCTGTATCAAATAACTCATTTTTAATTAATTCTTTATTGTTTTGAGATTCCAACAAGCCTTTAGAAGACACGGAATGAGCAATGTTACCTTTACTTATTGTCACCCTATCCTTCGAATAGGATATACAATTTTGACTTTTCATCACCGGAGCGGATTCAACGTGGGTTACCTTACCCATCTTGTTCAAATCTTTTCCGGAAGCGAAGGCCACCCTTTCACTATTATCATTTATTTCTAGACGAATCCTTGGCCCTCCGTCCCATACATTCTCCGAGATAAGGCCTTTCGGTAGTTTTTCGGGCACATGCTCGTCGACTATTCCAGAATCGTTAGGGGGAAGCTCAGAGTCCGAATTAACGGCACCTGACGACCCGCCACCCGATTCCACGTTGATCCCTAACATCTTCTTAATGCATTGAAGGCCAAAGGATCCCAATTCCCACAGCTTGGAGCTAGTAGTTGTTACCACGTCCGCCCTGATGTCGGGGTCCCTAATTGTCTGACCCAGCGACAAAATCTTCATCGTTTTCACAAGTAAAATCGTCATTACTTGTCCAAGCAAAATCGTCATTGCTTAAATTGCCGGAGGTAAAATCGCCGTTACCTCCAATTACAGCTTCAGGGTTTACTCCACTCAGGAATACCCGCTTCAGTAATTCGTTAATTTCTTTACTATTTTCATCAGATCCACTCTCATTCTGATCAGGTGACAGACGGGTATGGCCAGAGTACGCGAACTTAAAAACTCAACCATTCACCAACCTTACGGGGAGAGTGCTTCTTTCCTCAAATTCAGAAGGATTCCGTGATATTGCATCAGCGTTTAAATTTATTTTACCAGGCTTATAGACGATGTCATAGTCATATTCGTAAAGTTCTACTCTCCACCTTGCGAGTCTTGAATTTGCATTCTTCAATTTATAGAGCCATACCAGTGGTCGATGTTCAGTGACCAAGGTGAATTTGCGTCCATAAATATAAGGTCGAAAATGTCTTACAGCGAAAGCTATCCCTAATAGTTCCTTCTCAACAGTTGGATAATTTAATTCAGCTTTCTGCAAAACTCTCGATGCGAACGATACGGGAAGGTCTCGCCCAATTGGTCCTCGACTCAAAACTCCCCCTAGAGCATAGTTGGATGCGTCTGTTGTTATAAAAAATGTTTTTGTGAAATCAGGATATTGAAGAATGGGTTCAGAACAGATCATATCTCGAAGTTCCTTGATGAAAGCTTCCTGTTCTTCATCCGTCCATTCAAAGCCAACATTGTCCTTTAGAAGATATGTCAATGGTTTCGATATCTTAGTAAAATTGGGAATAAATCGTCTGTAATAACCAACAAGACCCAAAAATTGTTTAATATTCTTTTTATTTTTCGGAATTCGAAAATATTTAACAGCTTCAATCTTTTTAGGATCCGGTTTAACCCCTTCTTGAGATATTATATGACCTAAATAAGCTATTTCTGGTCTTAAGAAATGACATTTTTCGGGCTGAAGAGTTAAGCACGCATCTCTTAAACGTGATAGCAATGCTCGAAGTTTCCTATTGTGATCATCTAAATCTTGAACATAGACTACAATGTCGTCCATTTAGACGAAAAGATCAATTCCTTGAAGACCCGAAAGAACTTGGTCCATAACTCGTTGGAAGGTAGCCGAAGCATTTTTTAATCCAAATGGCATACGAGTGAATTCCAAATGGGCATAGGGAGTCTTAAAAACAGTTTTTCCCTGAGAATCTGTATCCATTGGGATCTGATGGAACCTAGAAGCAAGGTCCATCACTCAGAAATATTTACTTCCTCCAAGCTGATCCAAAATATCAGTAATATTAGGGAGTGGATAAGCATCGGCGATCGTCTTTTCATTCAAAGAGCGATAATCAATGACCATCCTCCATTTTTTATTACCTTTAGAATCAGCCATTTTGGGAACGATCCATAATGGGGAATTATAAAGTGAAACAGACGGCTGAATTACTCCTGAAGAGAGCAATTCATGGGTCTGCCTTTGAATTTCGTCTTTGTGAATGTGAGGGTACCGATATTGCTCCACTTACACAGGTTTGTCATCGGTTGTCAAAATTTTGTGTTTTACTACATTTGTGGTTCCCAAACTATCCCCTGGCAATTTAAATTGATAAGAAAATTAAAAAAAAAGGACAACAAACTTCCTTTTTCTTCCTCATTTAAGTCGTCCATTTTTACGACTTTTTGACTCTCTAGGAGCCTTTTAGCTTGTTCTTTTTGTTTACCTTTTATGTCTTTTTTATGTTTAATGGGATTAGAATGTATATCGGGGGGTTCATATTCTTCTAATTCGATGGCTGGTATCGTTAAGCGAACATTTTCGTTAGTACTGTTTATCATGAATACTTTTGCTATTCCTAAATTAGTAGTAACTAAACATTCCCCACCCGAAATTCCCGGGCCGCAGTGGAATCGAGGTATATAACCTTCCCTCAAACCTGTATCTTTTATAACAACTTGAACCATTGCCCTGGATCTAGCTGGTAATGTTACGGTGGAATGAGTTAAAAGTGGAAAATCTATTTCCCCCAGGTGGAGACAGTCGTCTATAAAATTTAATACAGCATGATGCTATCTCAAAGCTTCAACCCCCAATATGCCATTTTGTTGAATGGGAAAGGATTCAGAGACAACTTGAAAAGGTGTCTCTAAACCCTTTATCTTAATTTTTACTTCTCCCAAGGTTCTAACCATTTCTGTACTTATTCCTATTAAATTGTATATACGCCACTTATTTATCCATATTCGAGGATCTAGAGTTTTTTCCTTAATGAGGTTTACGCTGGACCCAGTATCTACTAATAAAGTTGCCTCCCTTTTGAAAAGTATATTTTCTAGAATAATCATGGGCATTAAACTCATTTCTTCGCTTGATTTGAGTTGAAGGACGACGCGGTTTTCTTTTAAATTGTGATTTTTCAAATAGCAATAGGTACATTCTCTCTCCTCTCCATCTTTAACATTACTTCTTCATTGTGGAAAAAATCGCCTAATATGCCTATATTCTTTACAATAATAACATTTAAGGTTCTCGCGGATTAAATTATTATCATTGTCCCACACCTTATTTTCTTGGATATGCGCAAGTTTTCATTTTGGAGGAAAATTCCGCTCGCTATCTTCGAATAATTCAGGCACACATTTTTCCTGAACCGGGTCATGGATTCTTTTCCAACATTTCCATTTGAGATCCGCCTGATTCGCCAGTGCTATCACTTTTTCTAATGTATTAATTTCTTTATCTCGAATCTGTGAATAGACATCTTTGTCTAATCCACGCAAAAAGTTCCCTACGCTGGTTATCCGGTAAGCCTCGCATATTCCTAGTGCTTTTTCAATGGGTGTAGTTTCCATGATTTGATTGGTCCATTTATTCAAAATCTGGCTGACTCGCGCCCCATATTCAGGTATAGATTCTTTAATCATTCTTTTTACATTTGTTAGATCCTGTAATAGTTGACTTGTGTCTTCTTGAGACGAATAAATTTGTTCCAAAGTTTTTAAAATTTCCTCCAAGTTTATCCCCACACGGTCCTGAATATGAACGCGAGCCTCCCCGATTATTTTAGTTTTGATTAACATAGTCAAGTACGAAACTTCCTGCGAACTGACCATTGAAGTGGAGACACGACAATGCTCAACAAACATCTTGACTGACATGTTTTTTCCATCAAAGAAGAAATAATATCACGAACTATTTTAGAAATTCTGACCGGATCTGACATGTTACCGGGTAAAGAAACATTTAAAGTAGAATAAATTTAAAGGGAATTGTCTTGCACTACCGAGTCTCCGCTCCAACCTTGATTTCCAGACATCGGTCTTCCAGTATTAAGAGAGCTACCGGAACTAGATGGATGTGGTACCAGCTGGTACCACATTTCTACCAACTTGAGGTCCGGTACTTCTGCCTCTGCTGGCCCTTTTACTTCGTAGATTAGGCATTGTTTTAGATTTAAAAGTCAAGGTGTACTTAGTAAAATTTAAATTTATACAATAAGTTTATTATTAATCTGTCAAGTAATAATGATAACTATTATTTAATCAACTAGGATAGTACTAGTTTTACTTCCTCAATCAGGTATTCAATTAAATTAACTTTACTATTTGTTAGGTTTAACTAAGTATTATAATTTTACTTATTAGCTTTAACACTTAAATTTTATAAGTAAAGCAGTATAATAAATTTAAATTGAAGTAAAACTGAATTTTTAAATTTCAAATCTCAACCTTGAATTCCGAAACCAAACAAGATAATTACACAGTTTTGTTACTTACAGCTATGTTGAGTCTGGTTCAATCCACTAACCGTTCAATGCCGTGTACAATTTAAGTGGAATTTGAAGTTTACTGAAGTCCTTGCGGCGAAGTCCTGTGTAAGGCCTTGAGGTGAGGTCCTGAGGATATTCCTGGTCCTGCTCCTTCGTTGCCGTAACCCTCTTGTGGGCCGGTCCCTCGTTGCCACAACCCTTCCTGGGCGAGTCCCTCGTTGCCGTAACCCTTCACGGGCCCGGTGACTGCTTCCTGTTCAAGCCTTGACTTGACCTCTTTCAATTTCTTGCCCTGAAGGGTCCTGGGCCTTCAATATAGCCGTCCCTAGATTATCCACTAGGACTCAAAACCAATTGAGGGGCTTGAACTTCTTATTTTGAGAGATAACTCTAAAAAATTGTCTCTTTTTTTTAAAGAGAAATAATTTCCTTAAATCTCCAAGCTTCTTTTATAATATAGATACTCGACAGGTATTTTTTAGCACATGGACAAGAGCATTCCCGTTTTCACTCAATTCTACTTTTATTAAATAATGGTCACTTTTTACTTCAACACTGCACCTTTTTATTTCTGGTTCGTGGTCGTACTCCAATTCCTCGTCGTCACTCTCCAAGTTTTTGTCGAATATTTCTACAAATTTTATTATTCCTAACTGAGTTGGGACATAAATTTCCCAGCTGTCTTTAGAAGTGATTTTTGCACACAACCACTCAATCTGCTCACAGCTGTGGAATAATATGTCGATTTTTCCAAACTCTGTTAAAATTTATATACGGGTAATTAATTTGATTTAAATATGTTTCCTGCTTTCTGTGTGGACCTGAATCCAATATCTCCTGCGCAGGCTTGAACTACTGTCCCACTGACACAATTTCACAGCACAGCGATCCTGGTCACGGCACCAATTGTTACGTCCTGATTTTGTGGAAGTTGAAACAAAAGCAGAATTTCAATAGAAAATAGATAGAAGGGGGAAGAAAATGACAGGTTAGGTAAGAAAAAATAGAGAAAGTGAATCTAAATAGGAAAATAGTAAGGAGAAAAAGTAAAAATTGAAGAAAAACCGTTTAGAAAGAATTAAAATTCAAAACAGAAAGTGACGCGATTCTGTAAGCTCAGCAGTTTCGGCGCGATCAAAACAACACGTGCGCGGAATTGCCCTCGGTCAAGATCAAGGCCAAGCGTGTTTACATTTCGCTAAACTCTTGGAGACTTTCAAGAAAAGAAAAGTCGATATGATACATAATAAAGTAACTGAAATATATTTTAACCTCAAATTTAATACTCTAACGGTTTCTTAAGTGAAAGTCAAGAATATATAAATTGAAAAAATAAATAAATGTGCGAAAATTATATAACTTTATATAATATAATTAAATTTATTAAAATAATAAATTTATATAATTATATATGCTTCTTTACATTTTTGTCAATGCAGAAAATTGAAAAAAATGGAAAGATATATGACACTAAGATCAGGAAAAATTAAAATCACGAAAATGTCTAACCCTGTCCCAGATAGAAACTTAGAATTAGGAAGGAATGAAAATATTCCTGGAAATAACGAATCCAAACTGCATAATGTAAATCTATCATCAGAGATGAATAGACCCCAAAGTACAGTTCGAAAATTCAATCGAACAATTGGCAGAGGAAACTCTTTGCCACATTTACAGGTACTCACCCCCCAAAGAGTCAATAATGCAAGATATGACTCCACATATCCACCAGCCAATCTTTTGCCGCCAAATTCACAGTTTAGCGTGGCATCAGACCGCGTACCACCTAACTATACGTTAGGTCCCAGAAATTGGGAAAATGCTCAGAGCAATTATGACCTTTCTAACGCAGGAATACCGGAAGCGTCGCATATTGTAGAACAAGGGAGAAAAATATTAGAAAATGAAAATAGGTTAGAAAATATTAATATTAGAGAAAGGGAAAATAAACTTATACAAATACAGGAAAGTATAATAGAAAACGAAAGAAGTGACAGTTTTAGGAATAATCAAACGTATGAAGTGGATTCATTTTTAAACACAAATGCGCGAGCAATTAACGAATTAGACGAATTGATTGCTTACGATGATTTTTTAAGTAGAGAAAGGGAAGTGTTAAGAAAAAGACGTGAATTAATTGTAAAACAACATGAAAGTTTAGTCAAAGAAAAACTAAACCCGAGAGCACATAGTTCGTTCGAGTTAAAAGAAAATGGACGCTAATTCGAAAAAGAAAATAGGTGGACAGATTTTAAAAGAAAATTAGAGGAAAACAAAAAAAAATAATAGAGGGAGAATTAGTAGTGAAAGAAGTGCACATCAAACTGTATATTTCGAATCAGAAATTAATAAAAACTGGGAAAATCCGTACCAAAAAATTAATAGTAGAGAAAGAATGGAAAACGAATACAAATGGCCCGAGCCAGAAAATAGTTATCGGGAAATAGAAAAGGAAAATAGAGAGGGCATTGACAGTAGGTTTAATGCGTATGGAGCAAGACCTAAGGAAAAATTTTCAGAAAATGCGACAAAATTAGAAAATAGAAATAAATTTGTTGATAGCGATAATGACGAAAAACAGAAGGAAACCAGAAATTTAGGGCCACATAGATCAAGACGAAGATCTAATTTTTTACAAAATAATAGCCGAGTAGATAATAGCAGATGGCCAGATTCTAGACAAACCCAACCTAGAAATTACCAAACCCAAAACAATGCGAATATTCCAGCGGCCTATTTTCCGTTTGGAATGATTCAAACCCCATTTCAGATCATGTCAAATTGGCCATTTAAATTTAAAAATAGCAAAGACGATAGTCCCGTACAATTTTTAGATGACCTATACAGATTTAAAAAAGGATATCAAATTACTGATTTTGATATTCTTGAAAATTTAGATGCAATATTATCAGAAGAAGCTTTTGAGTGGTGCCGCGTCACTAGACATAACTGGAATTCGTTAGGAGATTTTAAAAAAGATTTCATTAAAGTTTACATGGATGAAAAATTTTCAGAAGAGATTAGAAATAAAATAAAATTTTGTAATCAAAAGGAAGAACAAGATATTCACTCATTTTTAACAGAAATTAGAAAACTTTTTGCAAAATTACATCCCAGAAAAAGCTTAGAATGGGAATTAAGAAGAACTTATGAAAATCTAAAATTAGAATATAAATTATATATTAAAAGAAATGATTTTGAAAACTTTGAAGAATTGGAAAATTTAGGAAAAGAATTCGAAACAGAAATGGTAAAATCAAAAATTAGAGGGCAAGTTTTGAAAGTTTCAGAAAGTAAAGAGGTAAACAAAAGTCAAGGAAATAATCAGAATAATAGTAGAATCGGTAACACTCAGAGCCAAAATCAAAATAATAAAGACAATAACGGACAGAATAGAGGTTATACTGGACGAGGAGGTTACACGGGTCGATTTCAAAATGACAGAGGCAGAGGTTTCGGTCGTTCATCGTACAATCCCCTAATTTCAATGATGCGACAACTAATGTATCCACAAGCAAGAGGTTATTTTAATAATAAGAATCAGCGAGCGATTGAAAGCAGACCTACTATAACGTTTCCACCCGAAGAAAATTCAAAAGTAAGCGACCAAAAACCGGGAGAAAAAGCTAGTAATCAAAAACAGAATACCGAAAAGGCGAATGTTTGGACAAATCGGAAAAATTAGAACGCGCATTCAAGTGCACAGAACGCAGCGAACTCTAATTCTGGAAATAAAGAACAGGGACAACCTAGGGATTATAAAAATAAAATTACATGTTATTTTTGCGGTAAAAAAGGTCACATAAAAAGTGAATGTTGGCATTTCCAAAATAAGGGAAACGGTCAGGGAGGATTATAAGGGCGAATAAATCCTCAAATTCGAATAAAGCGCCCGAAAAATTAGATTCAGATTTAGATACCCCGGACGAAACAAGGTTCCACGTTATGATGGATTTCGAGGCGTATTTGTATAGAGTGTTGATCGATACCGGTGCGACACACTCATACGTAGGCGAAGATCTACTAAATACAATTAAACTATATAATTATGAAATTAAAAAACCTGATTCAAACAAATTGATAGTGGCAAATGGCGAGGAAGTGAGCATCATTGGCCAGGTACTCATTCCTATCAAGATAGGCTATGTCACTAAAGAATTATTATTTAGAATAATACCGAAATTAAGATCAAAGGGTATAATTGGAACAGACATGCTTAGAAAGTTAGGATTAAAAATGGATTACGAAATTGACAACTGGTGGCTTCCGGAATTGCCTGAGATTAGATATACGATCGAAGCTCATCCCAAAGCAAATCCGGAACCAATGGAAATAAAGATATCAGGAGAAAAAGATAGTAGAAAAAATATACGCGAAATAGGAACAGAAACAGGCTGGTCAAGTGTACAAAGAGAGACGAGATCACGAAAGAATAGGCAAAAAGAAAGAAATGATAGACAGATAGAAACGAAAGA